>CM034351.1:37345167-37527922 GCA_019925275.1 Mytilus edulis
CTCGTCACATTTTGAACACCTTACTAAGGTTGGTTTAGTGAAGTGACGGAGTTTGCAAACACCAGAGCATTGGGAAGATGTCGCCATTAAACACTGACTACAATTAGCAATAGCTGTTTTTTAAGAGTTACAAAATCACCAACATCAACCACTAGCATAAACAAAATAATGTGCTGTGATCCTCTCCAGGCACTTAGGTTTCCTAAGTCATATAGACATATGTACTGAAAGTAGCATGTATTACCAATAATCAATAAAAAAATAAAAAAGTAAATGTATTATCAAAGAATTGAAATTATTCTTAATAATCTCATACGCTCGAAATGAAAATAATATTTAATGATTGGCGCTTGCGTAGCGTCCAATTGTCAAATATTTTGAATTGAAAATCCAACATTCATCTTCTTTATATAGAAGATAGAAGTAGTGGGAATATTTTTATAAAAAAATGCAGCTTAGATTTTTTTTCAAATATAACGTTAAACTTGTAGGATATCAAATCAGCCATTATTTGTTGGAAACATGATAATTATCCGATTGGGTTAGTGGCTGTTGGAAATCACGCACAGAAGAGAACGTTAACGTAACGCGGCATTATTGTATATCCAACGTCGTTTACTTATGACGTTATCTTGTACTTCAGTCATCAATACAAATTCATACAGCTTAGACGTCTTTGTTATATTACATGCAGTTTTAGTAAAACCACTTTACGATATTGGTACCGTGACCAGAAGAAGATGACTTCAAAGCTGAAATCTATACGAGCGGGACACAGAAGCGCAGTTTCTAGGATTTTAAGAAGATTTGAGGAGAAAAGTGAAACAGAAGAAAAACCGGAAGAGGACGAGTTGGAAACAATTTTGGATACATTAAAGGAAAAGCAAGATATTCTGAAGGATTTGGATAAGAACATTTTAGATAGTGTACAAGAGGAGGATATAGAGCAAGAGATACTTGACACAGATGAGTATAAGTTTAATTTAGAGACGAAAATACGCAAAATTCGTAAATTTATTCAAGCTCAAACATCAAATTTAAATGCAGCCGCTAGAAGTTTTTCGCCGCACAATGAGACACTGCAACCCATTCACAATGTTGACCCCGTATATAACATAAGAGATGACTCACAAAATACTGGCCTAAATTTCACGTCTTTACGTTCAAATTCAAGCGTCAATAGCAGCAACTTCCACAAACTACCGAAATTGAATTTACCTACATTTGATGGAAACGTACTAGAATGGCAATCCTTTTGGGATTCTTTTGATTCCGCAATTCACAACAACAACACTCTAACCGACGTTCAAAAGTTTAATTACCTAAAGTCGTTACTAGAGGGAGAAGCATCATACACAATTGCCGGATTTGCTCTTACGCACACAAACTACAACAAAGCTATTGAACTCATACATGAAAGATTCGGACAAAAGCATAAGATAATCCAGTCGTACATGCAGGCACTATTAGACATACCCGCACCAAAGAATACGCTTTCACAACTAAGAAGTTACTATGACAGAACAGAAACATACATACGTGGACTAGAATCTCTTGGACAAGCTCAAGACTCGTATGGCTCGTTATTAGTTCCAGTCATACTTAACAAAATGCCTGGTGAAATACGAAAAAACTTAACACGTGAGCACGGTTCGTCAGATTGGTTTCTCGGTGATCTTAGGAGATCTATCTTTAAGGAGCTGACCATTTTAGAGTCTGGTAAAAGTACAGAAACAGGTGAGAGTCCGAGCGCTACAGCTACGTTCTATACAAATACAAAATCACGTAAAATCTGGCCAAAAAACGATTCAACCAATTCAACACAGAAATCTCATACCATAAGCTGTGCATACTGCAAGGAACCCCACTATTCGTCAGAATGTACTAAATATACTGATCCAAACGACCGCATGACAATTGTAAAAAAGGAAAGACTATGCTTTAATTGTTTAGGGCGACACAGTGTAGCAGATTGTAAATCAAAAATCAAACTGCAAGAAATGTAAAAGACGTCACCACACAAGCCTATGCAACAAAGACCACGACAAAGAAACTGCAACTACAAGTAGTACATGTACAGTACAAACACACAACGCGGAGGAAGCTGAGACAACAGTTTTATATTCATCTCTAGACCGTGATCGCCCAAATGTCTTGTTAAAGACTGCAATTGCACCGCTAAGCTACAGAGGACAAACGATTGACACCAATATACTTTTTGACGAAGGTGCCCAAAGGTCGTTCATAACAAGGCAAGTAGCAGATACATAAGATATAAGACCAACAGGAGGAGAGGCAATAGCATTATCGGGATTTGGAGACACTGACAAGAACAGCAGAGTACAACAACTAGATACAGCAACAGTTAAGTTACAAACTATTTATGGCGACCATATTTCAGTAGATGTTTTAATTGTACCAAAAATAGCCGCACCATTGACGACTTACATTCATACTGCCAAAACTATGCCGTATTTACAACATTTAAGATTGGCTCACGCCGTAAATAAAGATGCATCATTTGAAATAGGATTACTTATTGGAGATGACCAATATTGGAACATAGTTGAGGATGAGAACATCAGAGGCGAGGGACCTACAGCAGTAAGGTCCAAACTTGTATACCTACTCTCAGGACCACTCAAAAGAACCAGTCCAATCAACGAAACACTCTTTAGTACTACCAAATTAGGAGAAACGGAAGAGACGCACACTAACGAGGATACAACAGAGAGGAATACTATTAACATTGAACATATTTCTACAATTGTGGACACTTCAAAGACAAAACAAAGAACCACTGGTCCGTTGAAAGTAAATGAAACAGACAAATTAGCTTTAATGTGGACAAGAGACACTTACAAAAACAAATGCTTTTACGATGATTTACAAGGAATGGGAAAATCAAAATCTCAGTTCAAACAGCTTTACTTATATCAGGAATTGGATTACAGGGAGAAACTTACAAGAAAAAAGAACGTGAAATAAATGTGACACCGTACTATAACAAACTGTGGTAAAAGTTTTAATGATGGACTTTAAAGTTAATTTCATTTTATTATTTTAACAGAGAGACTTTAATTATTTTACAAGTTATAATTTTTCACTTTTCGTGGGCCGGAGAATGTTGGAAATCACGCACAGAAGAGAACGTTAACGTAACGCGGCATTATTGTATATCCAACGTCGTTTACTTATGACGTTATCTTGTACTTCAGTCATCAATACAAATTCATACAGTTTAGACGTCTTTGTTATATTACATGCAGTTTTAGTAAAACCACTTTACGATAGTGGCTAAATATAATTCCTTGATTCAGGATCGATACAAGCCAGCCATTACCATTGATCATTTAATTGAAAGTGTTGTGTTAATGTTTTTTGTGTTTTTTTTTATTGTGCATGGATCAATTAGCAAAATAAATATAATGATAACGTCACAGTAAAATGCATCAGATATTGTAAACAATCTATGTATAGGGGGGAGTGATAAGATCACACACAATATGCTTACCCCGCCATGTGTTTGTAACTGTCCCAAGGTTCGGAGTTTAGCGTTGCGTGCATTTTCGCTCAACTTCTATACATTTTTGTTTGGATGGCCAGCTGAAGCCAATCCCGAGTTCAGAATGTTTAAAACCAATTGGTGGCCTTCAACTGTTTTGCCTTTTGGTCGGGAAGTTATTTATTTTGCACGATCTCCGTTTTTATTCTCAGTATATTGGTAAAGTGGACAAACAGTTCGATTAAATAATAATTTATACATGAACAAGACTTTGATTTTCGTTTTTTGATATTATTACGAAAAAGAGAATAAATAACTACCTTAATTGATTACTTGATAATTGCTGCATTTGTACACATAGAGAGTGTACTGTTCTTGGCATTTTTGTGACTATCATATATCAAAACAAACAAAAATTGTTTTTATAAGAAAGACTGTGTTAAAAAATAGCAATCAGTGAGTTGATGTTTTTTTGTGTTTTGTGTTTTTCATTTGCTGTAGATTTATGGAAACCTTTACGTGTGTACTGGCAGCAGCGATATAGATGTATATCAAACACAGCATCGTTTCCTGAACTTGCTTAATGAATGGGCTCGTGAACATATATATTTACAGATCTATATGATACTATATAAACTCTTGTAGATAACATAAATATAATGAACGAAGACAATGTTTTGACCTACAAATTTGACGCACATTAATAAAGATAAATATATATTTTCTCAATGTCCAAGACGAGAGTCAAATAACAAAATTCCACAAATTTCACACATTTAGGTCATTTGTTAATCGTGAAGATTGGAAAACGTAAGCTAATTTGGTAGTTGTTTTGCTATCATCTTGAGAACTACAAGATATAATTTAACATGTTTAAATAGGGAAAGGTGACCAGCTAGATAAGATTTACAAAAAGTCCGGTTTAACTTATTAGTGAACACATCAAGTAAGACGTAAGATAAACAAAAATTGAGATTCAAACTCGTTAGAAGAAAACTAAATAACCTACTTTTCTGCTAACTAATTTTATAGTTTTATGTAACATTATTCTGTTTGTCGAGTTTTTTTTCCACTACATCATATTGCAAAGATATCATTTTCATTCAATATTCACACTATTTTGAGTTAAAAAGCAAACACACATTCAGGAAAGATGCGATATGTACTATCCATCTGTTAATTGGCTATGATATGTACATCTTTAAAGGTACATATAAAAACGGACTGTGCATTTGTTTAGATGTATTTAACATGTTTAATATGTACATCTTTGAAGGTTAACTCTATACAGATGTGTTCAAAAAGATGTTCATAGAGGTAGAGTTTAAATGTATCATAACGGATGTACCTTTTATATACAGGATAGCTTTACATATTTGCATCGTATATGCATCTCAACCAATATACAGATTTTATGCATCTTACTAAATAAACTCATCATAGAAACCAGGATTAAACTTTGTCTTTGCGCCAGACGCGCGTTTCGTTTACAAAAGACAGTGACGCTCGAATAAAATAAATAAAATGATCAAAAAATTGCTTGTACTAATACAGCTGTCTATTTCATGGCCAATTAACCTAAGGTTATATTTGACATGTGAGGATGTTAATTACCGAAGATACAGTTTGAAATATAGAATAAGGATTCAAAACCCAATCAACATTTATTACTTCATGTTCGCCTTTTGATACATATCATATCGTTTGATGAGAGATATGTATAACTAGTATGCATTCCCTCTATTTAGTTAATCTGTATCATACACGATTTATTTTCTAATGAATGATATTTTAAATACTAGTCAAATTAATTATATACTAAATGATAAATAGATGATGGGTGTATTCAGTTTTGTTCGATAGCTATGTCACAGAAGCGTGTATTCAGTTCCGTTGATATATCTCTTTACTGATGCGTTTATTCAGTTCTATTTGATAGCAATATTCACCGATGCTTTTTTAAGTTCTGTTTCACAACCGTGTTCACTGACGAGTTTGATAAAAAAAAAATAGAAGTTCCTTTTGTTATTGTTTCACTTTAACACAATTTACACCCCATCTCATTTGTTCTAACAGGGGTGATCTGAGCCGGATCACCCCTACCAGATCACCTCAGTTTGAGTTTCTTTGTTATGCATGCTTTCCTTTGTTCTGTAACATTTTGGCGGGAATGTCAAATCCACTATAAAACTGATGATTAATTATACGGAAAAGACTATCTATCAAAATTCACGTAGAAAAAATCCAGTGTATATGCGTGGATTCGAACTCAAGACCATCAGCATATCAAGCCACGACACATTTTTTTTATCTTTATAGCCACGACACATACCACTACACCAGGACGACTGGATATGAACTAATAGTAATTTGACATACTTAAAGGAAGCAAGATCTTTTTATAAGTTGGGCGAGTTGTCAGACCTTGATCTGTGGGGTTTAAACCTTTTTCGTTAATGAGTGAGTTTTCAGACTGATTGTTCAATTTGATTTTACACTTTTTCAAAAGTGGGGCGAGTCGGTAAACAAGAGTGGGGCGGTTTTTTTTTATAAAGTGGCGATAAAGTGTGGGCCGATTGGCAAGTGGGGCGAGTTGACATTGTTTGATATCTACTACATTGGAATTACGACTATCTCAATATGGCGACGGCAGAAATAGGTAAAATCTTTACCGTCATTTTTCTCAAAGTAGCATGTTTTTGTCAATGTTTACTCAGCTGCAAGATTTTTCTATACCAATACAAGATATTTGAATCGTAACGGTGCACTGGAATTGTCTAAGCGCTTTGAAAAATTGACGTTGAAAAATTCGGGATGATAATCGTAACTCTATGGTATTTTTCTTGTTTGATAATGGTAATTTTTTTAACGGATAATAGTAACTGAAAAATAATAAATGTGTCTTTTAGCATTTCAATGGTATCTTGTGTGTTAAAACGCAAATGTCCAGTTTTAACGATGACATTAACGCAAAATAAAAATAAATGAAGAAACTAACAGGTATTTATCTAGACAAATTTACTTATATATCTCGATTTATGGGCGTTTTTCAATAAAAACGTGATTTCTTGCCCCAGCCACTTTAAAAAGAAAATGTGTTTGATCTATACAAGTGATTTTTTTGTGCAGTTAGTACAATGAATTAGATTAAACATTTTTAAGCAATAAAGTATACTATTTGTAAAGGGATTTATAAGATATTGATTCCTGAATGGTTCAAAATAACCAAAATGGTATGTCCCTAGACGCCTGTTCAACATTCATATTTTTACTTCATATAAGTTCTTTAATTATTCAAAAGTATGTTTAGAGCCCACATATTTTAATAAACAGCTTTAGACAAAGGATTTTTAATTTTAAAAGGTGTGTCCCTGACATTCTTGACAAAATGTCCACTACGAAACGAAGTCATTAAATTTTGCTAATAGTCAGTATTATAAAATCAATGTTTGGAAGAGATATAAACATAAGGGTCTTACAAAAGAAGTTATGCTTTTATAATTGCAGTTAAGTTATTGGCAAAAAAAAAATGAGCACATAAAATTTACCAGAGTGATACTGTATTTTTGTTAATGTCCACTACGAAACGGATCAAATCTCCATCAGTATCTGGTTTTAACATTATGAAAAAAATATCAGTGTAAAGCTTGGTACGTGCTATGATGAATAGAATCATTCTTGTTACTATTGCAATATAGGGATTGTGGGGGTGAAATAAAACATGTGAATATGTCCACTACAAAACTGTCACCTACGAAACCAGTATTGGAGAAAAACGTTTCATAGTGAACACTATCACTACCATGCAATCGTTTTTTTACTCTTTTTTTCAATTATATTCGTGCAAAACAAATAACAAGGGTTAGTTTCTTGTAATTTTCAGTATGTTTTTATCAACATAGAATAGGGTTGATGTCAAATACGAAACTTTTTGTCCGCTACGACACTCATCAAAATGTCCACTACGTAACATGAGTTGTACCTTCATATGTGAAGTACTGTCTAATTTTTATCGATAAAAAATGGTTCTCAAATTCCAAAAAAAATGAGATCTTTCTAGTTTATAAATTAAAATAAACTGGAATGTCAATAGGAGACATTGAAATGCAATAAGATGTGCGTTTGCAAGCAGTTTCGTAGTGGAAAAATGTCCCCTACGAAACAGTACATAAATAATGAAAATGAAATCATTTTAAAGATTATTTACACTTTTATTGAAAAACGCCCTATAACTGACAAAAATATGCATAACCTTTTAATGTATACATGTACCTGTTAAAGATATGGAAAATGAAGCACCTGTCGAGTCAGTTATTGTGGTAAGTAGATATTTAAATATCTGTCAAAGTTTCAATATTGGGTGTGTGTTTAAGATTTTTTTTGGGAGAAAAGGAGGGGATTAGCAATATCCCATATCCCAAAAGTGCAAAACCGTAGTTCCAAATTTCTTGTCAAACTGTCTCTGGCGAATACTTAACGTTTTCCTACTTCATTATGGCATAATAGTGTATGGGCTATAGTTGAATCAGCAGTGGCTTCCCGGGGTTTGAAATATCACATATAGCCACCTGCAATAAATGAATTAAAACAATATTTACTATATTTACTATTTTTATTCAGGATAAATCAATGTTTTGCCCGATAATTATTGCCATATATCATAACTTCCTTTAAAATTGCCACTTCTCTCATTCCAATATTTTGTGACATTCCTAGTTCTTGGATTTTTCTGTATTTTAACATAGTTCGTGTTTTCCCCATTTCCATATGTCTTGAAGCTTGTTCACCCTTCCAATTTTGTGATATACTAGTGTGTAGCTGTTTTCATTAGAACTTTTAATGATATATGCACAAAAAGAAATGTCATAAGATGTTGGAACATTTTCATGATTAATTCATCACCATAAATTCATCATATGCTATCAGATATACGTTTTTAGTGTCAATATCAATAAAACACTACCCAGCTACGATTATCTTCTCATTTTTTACCATAATAACGATTATCTTTTTTTCCGAGTTACGATTATCATCCCGATTTTTTCAACGGCAATTTTCAAAGCTCTTAGACAATTCCAGTGCACCGTTACGATTCAGATATGATGTAATGGTATAGAAAAACCTTACAGCTTAGTAACTATTGACAAAAACAGGCTACATTTGAGAAAAAATGATGTAAAGATTTTACCTATTTCTGCCGTCGCCATATTGGGATAGTCGTAATTCCAGTTACGATTATCTCTTTAATACCAGTGAAATGTTTTTTCGTCTAATCTAAAACAGCTGGCATGTAAAATAGTTATCCCACTCGGTCTTGGTGTGTCAGTGTTAGATCACCTTCTGACACCGGCCATCGGGGTGATCTTACACTGACACACCGCGTCCTTGTGGGATAACTATTAATTATAAAGTATCGGTCTCAAATGTTCATTTAAAAATAATCAAATAAAATACAACGCGTAACGATAAATAACGTCACTTATGTATATGGCAGCCTCGATACATGGTAAATTCAATATACAAATTTATGTACACAACGGACATTCCATGGGGTATTCGGAACCCGCGCAATGAATAATTTTGCCTTCTTTTGTTAACGTTGATATGCAGCATCATACATATTATAACACTTTATCAATTTGACGGTTCAAAGTCCTATAACTCTAGAATGACATGTTAGAAATTGTTCACAATTCAAAACTGATAAAAAAAGATGGATTAGATAAGAAAAAACTAAGTTTTAGAAGTCAACCTAGGATCATCTGGGATAATTAAATTACTGCTGCTTTAAGAGAATATAGAACAAAAACACTTGCAAACAGTAAAGTAAAACTTATAAAACAGCAAATAATAAACGTCGTTTGCTTCATTCCGTTCTTTTTTTAGTACCTTTATACACAAACTAATGCATTTATATTGAGACTAGTGTGTATAGGTACTGTGAAATGACAGTTACAGGCAACTTATCCTGACCAACGGAACAAATGGATTAGGCTGAGGCTAACTAACTTGTCAGCTAGACTTATCCTTTAAAAAATCAGTGAACTAACATGGTGACCTAATTGATACCGACAAGTCGAAAGTGAAAAGGAGTCACAGTAATAACTAGTCAGACCAAACTTGTGTGATTAACTCTTTTTATGAAAAGCCTCCATGAAGTTTTTTTCATTATCCCAAGTAACAGTGAATAATTTCAAATAGTAACTAATATTAATTCCATCATTGCGAAGAAATGTGTAAAGTCTTGCCGACTACTACTTTCGGTTATTATTGATGCGCAAATATCAGAAACACAGTTTTGGCAGTATTTGGCCACAGCTTTATTACAAACTACAAAATTATAAACACATAAAACTAGATAAACAGTTAAGATATATATATATAGCAAACAGATAGATAATTAAATGAACGTAGTCACCTTTCATATTGGCAGACTACAAAAGATAACTAGATAACTAACTAGATAGATAACTAAATATTTACAATAAATGAAGCATCCAATAAAATAAAATAAAATGAATCCTGGGATACAAAGATTCATTATTTTTTGTGTGGTGGGTCCTGGGATACAGAGACCCCCAATATCAAATGTTTTGGATGCTAATTGAAATATGCGACAAAATGACGCATATCTAAAGTAAACGCAGCGAAATGCCTCTTAAATACTTAGTCTTGAAACAGAACACACACATAAAGTTAAGATGGCAAACTTCAACCAGCAAAATACGGACTTGAGATAAGTACACTTGATACCAAACTGATACGCTCCATATACAGTTGACTGCTTAGTAGACGTCCCGAACCATTTATTGTAACAGGAATATTCTGAAAAAATACATCAACACACAGCAAAAATTGTCCAAATATATTATAAACATATAGCGGTGGGTGGGTGGGTTTTTAAAATCCTCAAAATAAATATACGTCTGCTATTGTTGAATGTAGCTATTGAAAAGATTGCATACGCAGTCATACTGCGCGTGATCAATCGGATAAGTGATAACCCACATTAGACAAAAAGTAGCACGGTCAATGACACACATTGCTTACACTAATAACCGAATTTATGCTGAATCATAAATTCTATTATTATTGATGCGCAAATATCAGAAACACAGTTTTGGCAGTATTTGGCCACAGCTTTATTACAAACTACAAAATTATAAACACATAAAACTAGATAAACAGTTAAGATATATATATAGCAAACAGATAGATAATTAAATGAACGTAGTCACCTTTCATATTGGCAGACTACAAAAGATAACTAGATAACTAACTAGATAGATAACTAAATATTTACAATAAATGAAGCATCCAATAAAATAAAATAAAATGAATCCTGGGATACAGAGATTCATTATTTTTTGTGTGGTGGGTCCTGGGATACAGTGACCCCCAATATCAAATGTTTTGGATGCTAATTGAAATATGCGACAAAATGACGCATATCTAAAGTAAACGCAGCGAAATGTGCCAAATTGACCAAGGCAGTCATAAATGACTGACGGGTCAACCGCCATTCCAAGCGGATAGAGCTGCGTAAAAGCTGTGGGCCAAATACAATAATTATATAAGATATAAAAGAGCTATACATATCTAATAAAAACTGAATTCAAATGAATATCTTAAAAGTTCATGATTTACATTCGGGAAAAGTGTGTGGTGAGTAGACAAGGAAAGCCTCTAAAGCGCCTTGAATTGTATTTATAAAAATGTAATTACCAATATCAGTCAGATGTACACCATCTTGACATATAAATGTAGAATTAGGAGATATATCTGGGTATCGTATGTAATGTCCCCCGTGGCGAATGATATAACTTGCTAGAGAGCTGTTTATTCGCTGCCTGGATCTATCCATTGCATCAATATTAGCGGAATAACGCCAAGTGAGTCTTGGCAAAATTTGTGACCATACCAATGTTGTATTTAGTAAAAGTTCTGTAATGTTATTTACATAATGTTTTAGTCTATTACGTAACACTCCTGTCTTAATTTCTCCTAAGTCATTTCCCCCAATGTGTATAACTAGATAGTTCGGGGGTTCTTCGTATCTAAGCATCAGCTTGATCCTATTTAGTAGATCCTTAAGCCGCATTCCGCTTTTACCTAACCACCACAGCCGAACACCAATGTGATCTAGACCAAGATTAATGCCACCTGGTCTTCTTCTAGCTTGAACAAATGCATTTTTCACTAAGGAGGAACCAACAATCCAAATTGTAATTGGTGAACCTGCAATTCTTAAATAGCGGTTAGTCCCACTAAAGTGATTGCAAGTTCATTAAACAAAATTAAAAATAAATCTAACAGTTATAGACATTGTTGTATTCGAATATATGAACGAAATGCATCAGACTTCCACCTACCCATAGCCTGAATTTCAGAATCAGATAATCCGTTCATGGCAGCGCTTGTGGCAGCACATATCCTGAATGAATGAGAACTATACTTTCCTTGACTTAAACCCAAAACATTCAGTGACTTTTTAAGGACTCCGGAAAATTGGTATCTAGTGACAGGAGTTCCATCAAAATGACAAAACAATTGACCAGCAACATTTGGTCTTACTTTTAAGTAATTACGTAAAGCGAAAACGGCACAAACATCACCTGGCCTAACATCAATAACAATTGTAGTTCCAGTACAGCACTGGTCAGTCTTAGATGAACGTAAGCGGATTTCAATACTAGATAGATTTATTTTAATGTCGTTATATTCAATTGCATGGGATTGGATTGAGGCGTGTTTATGATCAGCGGTTAGTTCGCCAACACGTAGGAAACCAAAAAAGGCCAAGGAAAACGAAGCTTGGAGTTTAGTTTCAAAATCGTTATGACAAACAGCAGGTAGAACGTTATTAATTTTTAACAATAAATCAAGTGTTATGGGTAACCTTAAGTCCTTTGGTCGATTTTGAGAACGCTTCATTCCCTCGATGAGCTTTCTGACAACAAAAGTATTAAAGCAATCTGTATAGTTGTTAATCTTACTGAAAAAACTCAACCCAGAGATATATGATTTAACAGTTGAGGCCGCAGTTCCAGTGAATGACATATAGGCAATATAGTTAGTTATGTGGTGTAATGGAATAGGCCAAAGATCTTCAAATTGGAACAAGGTCCTAAATTCTTTAAATGACCGTAACGCTTGTTGATAAACCTTCGACGTATTCGGTGCAACTGCTGATACAATTAGTCGGTCAATTTCACCTTGGAGATCAGGTCTATGAACTCCTGAGGGATTATTTCTGGTGTATCCTCCGCCAATGGTGCTAACCTTTTGAACTTTTCTAACTGAAAACGAGAGAGAGCGTCAGCTATGTTATTTTTGGCACCTACAATATGTTTTGCCTTAAACTGAATGTTGTAATTCATGGAACGCAACACGAATGGTCGAATTATTGACATTACCTGTTTTGATTTCGATGTTCTCTTGTTTAGTATATCAACCAACGCGATGTTGTCTGTTCGAAACAAAATCTTACTGTTTTTCAAAAGAGGAGCCCATATACAAAGTGCTAAAAGTATAGGAATGAGTTCCAAAAATGTTATGTCTTGTAAAATGTGTAATCCGACCCATGAATCTGGCCATTTGAACTGTGCCCATTTCCCGTTAAAGTAAGATCCACAACCAAGTTCAGCGTTGCCTGCGCTGTCAGTATATAGTTGCAAAATGTCATTATCTGTCCAAGTTAGACCAATAATATAAGAATCTCCATTGAAAGATTTTAAGAATTCTAACCATACCAAGACGTCCTCTCGAATTTCAGAGGTTATTCTAATTGAGAAAAATGGTTTTTTGACCTTAAATGATGCAATAACATCATAAAATCTCCGCAAAAACGCTCTAGAGGATGGAACCGCACGTGAACAAAAAGCTAATAACCCAACTAGCGACTCAAGATCCTTAAATTTAATCTTTCGCTTTATTGTCATTGGATGAAGTTGAGAACGTAATTTAATAAGCTTGGCCACTGGAATACGAACGACCATGTCAACTGTGTCTATTTCTAAGCCAAGAAAAGTTAATCTTGTAGGATGTGTTGTCTTGTCCTCAGCTATAGGCACGCCCAACTCATTACAAAGCTCAGTAAATGTGTTCATTAGAACCAAGCAGTCTTCCGAATTTGCAGAACCGCCGAATATGAAATCATCTAAATAATGCTTGACTGAATGCTTACCAGCAGATGAAACAACCAACCAATGCAAGAATGTAGAGAATTTTTCAAACAAGGCGCAAGCAATAGAGCAACCAAATGGGAGGGATTTGTCCACATAAAAGTTACCACCAAAATATATTCCAAGTAAATCGAAATCACCTGGAGAAATAGGCAAAAGACGAAAAGCGGACTTTATGTCCTGGACCCCAAGTCTGGCCCCTTTGCCAAGAGATGACACCATGTCAATTACTTCGTCAAATGATGTGTATTTAACAGATGTTTCATTGGGATCCACAAAGTCATTGACACTACAACCGCTTGGAAAAGACAAGTGCATTATAAGCCGAAAACTCCCATCAGATTTATTAACCAATCCAATTGGTGAAGTGCGCAAGGTTGATATAGGACTATTTTTAAAAGGACCACATATTCTACCTAAAGTAATTTCTTTATTTAATTTCGACTGCGTTTCTATCTTACGCATTTCAGCTGATTTGAGATTTCTTGAAATAAAAGGAGTACGAGGACCGGAATATTGAAGACTAAAACCATTCCTGAAACCATCCAATAACAATAAAGAAGTTTTTGAGTCAGGGTAATATCTTAAGTATTTTTCTAAACAAGCAACTTTAATAGGTGTTCTGCCTAGCTCCCATAAAGCGTCCATTTTGTTTTTGGTAATTTGGTCGTGGGGAACGAAAATTAGACCTTGGTCTAGTAAATCTTGGACCATTGAATCTAGGTTCAGTCCTAGTTTGATTTGACACTTGGCCTTGAAACTGGTTTTGCTTATAACAACTTATAATTGGATGATGCAGCCCACAACGCAAGCAAGAATGGTTGTAAATACAATTAGGCTTGTTACACACACCGTCGAAATTAAAACTGTAACATCTTGATGTAGTAGCTGTTCGGTTTGTGTATAAAGCACGACTATTTGAGGCTTGATTTGGGGCTTGGCCTTCGAGTTGAACCGATGTGGACTGCATATACCACATCCAGTATTCCGAATCCAATTTACCCCACGATCCACTTGGTTCTCGAGCTTTTTTCAAACGGTACTGTTCATCATAGTATTTCCAACCGATACCCCCATGACGTTTAGCACCTTTTCGTACAGAAGACATTTACTTTACAAGTTCTTGGAATTTATGAGGATGCACAGAACAATATATACTCATAAAAATTAGAAAGGCATCGGACCAAGTTTCGATGTTTGTAATCTTTGTTTGGGGCGAAACTGGATTTAAACTAGTTGTCCTTGCTCAAAAGTGACATTTTGTTTGTCATGATCAATAACTGAGTTATGCAATAAAAGAGCCAAATCGACATACTCGCCCTTATGAATTTTTTGTCGTAAATTCTGATTAACATGTAAGGTAATATCATCGTCAAGGCTTGGCGAGAAGGACGGTGTTTGCATGAACATTAAATTACCGTCATTACCTTGTCGATTTGTGACAACTGGGTGCATTACTGCTCCTGAGGAAGAAGGGATATTATCATCTGTATCTTGCACTGTAGTCACCATTGGAGGCGGTGTGTCTTCTTGTGTAGCAGCTTCTAATGATGATAATTTGGTTGTGGATTTACGCTTCTTCTTTTGACCTCTAGTGTTCATCTTAACTAAAACTATAAGAATATAATTGAACAAACAAACCACATTACTTTTATAATACTATAAATAAAGTTTTTATTACAAAGCGACCTCAAAAAGTTCCTTGACGCCTATAACCAAGTACATTAACCTTTCAATGTCGTAAATCAAATATTTGGGTTACTTTACGCAATTGTCGGTCAGCATACGAAAACAAAAACAACCTTATCTATGATACACGTGCCAGGAGGCTGATTAAATGTACCAAATGATAAGCCACTAAAAATAGATCACACGAGGTAATAACGCCAGCATACACATATTAATTACCAGAATATTATACATTTGACAAATCACAACTTTTATGATAATAGTAACTTCATATAATGGAGTCTGAATGTATTAAAGCTCGTAATAAAGACAGACACTGTCACAGATTACCATCGGTATATCAAAATACAATCTTTAACGATGCTTCATAATATTAAGTAATTAAGTGATGATATAAACTCAGATATACACACGAAGAACAATTAAATATTAAGTAGATACATAAATAAATTAATAACATAAAAATTAAGCTGTGACCGCCGGAGTGAATTTGTTTGCAGATCGGAGTCAAAGGTAATGAAATAAATAAAAATAATAAAATAAATAAAGATATCTACTTAATTAACATAAAGAATCTAATACAAGACGCCGATCGCTACCTCCGGATAAGACAAAATATAAAAACATGTAAAATAATCAATTAATTGAAATTTAATTTGCTTTTAAACATTCATATTTAAATAAAACATCCCGTTATTAATACGGGAAACTAATATTAAATATACAACCTGAGTCCCGAGTTGAAAAAGAAGTAGTAAAAAACCTAAACAATCAAAATCCTGTTTTTTAAAATCCTCAAAATAAATATACGTCTGCTATTGTTGAATGTAGCTATTGAAAAGATTGCATACGCAGTCATACTGCGCGTGATCAATCGGATAAGTGATAACCCACATTAGACAAAAAGTAGCACGGTCAATGACACACATTGCTTACACTAATAACCGAATTTATGCTGAATCATAAATTCTATTAATGCGAGACAAAACAAAATTTTGAACCAAATATATTTCTTTAATGCTATACAAGGTAGGGACCATACACGATTATAAAACATAGGACTTTTAGCTACAGATCAAATACAAAACACGTATGCATGTAAAAAAAATGCACATGACAGCGTTCTGTATACATCCAGTAGAAGTGAAAGCCATGGGATAAAACTTGCCGTGACGAAAGACCAAGTCTGGTAAAATCTACTACTAAAAAGGCTTAGAAAGGTAATTCTTATAATTTAATTCGTAAAAAAATCCCTATGGCCCAACTAATGTCGCCGCTAGGTTGAAAGGATAGCCACTGACCCAAAGGTTGCCGAGTAAAACTTATCAGTCAGATAAATACACCTAATGTTTTAATTCCAGGTACGGCGAGATGAATTATCCTCCCTATTTCGATTCATAAAAATATTTTTACGGTAAAACTTCTGTCTCCATCCTACCGAAATTATAGGTACTTACCCAAGATTTTAGACCTATATTTATCTACTGGTTCCGGCCTGTTAGTTCTACGACAAATTTAAAATTTAATTAAAACAATAAACTTACATTTCGCGTTAACTGCATGCTGTTACAACAACATGATCAATTGAAATTGAGAATTCTTGCAGGAATCATACGCGCTTTACGTCCCAATAACTATTTGATTTTAAGGACATAAGGATTTCATTTTTTTAAATAAGTTAACTTTGATTCAATTTTATTCAAACCATATCTGTCTAGAGGTAACATTTAATTTTTTCAAAATTTATTATAATATATTTTTGTATTTTTCGCTACATTTATTAATGCAACACTTTTTTTGCACTTTTACAACAAGCTTATTTTTATGACATATATACTGAAGCTGGCTAGTGTTTAGTTTATTGACGACTAAGATCGTTTGTTTTCGAAACTTAGAAATTTGATAGGAGCAACCGGGTTATCATTACTAAGTTGTAGCGTTATCACAACTGAATGAAATGTCGCAAGTTTATCCTCAAAGACAACATACTGAAACGTGTGTATTTGACTTCGAATATCCAGCTTAAGAAAAGATTATCAACTAACACATAGCTTGAGTTAAAAAATTCTAGCCAATGTTTGCATCGATAGAAAGCTTATCTCTATCGATGGGAAACATGTAAAATTCGTTTCGAAAAACGAAATCCTCAAAAGCTAGAGGGAAATAGAAGTATGTTGTATCGTATTGAATGAAAATACTTGTGTGATTGGTAATCTTTTAAAGCTGATAAAGCACCAACATATGCGTGTATCGGTTATTAAACAAATATTGGCAAATCGGACGGCGTAACTAGTTAACTTTGATAGGTACTGCTGTACTTTTGTGTATTGTTTTTTTTCCAAATTCAAGGTTTTTATGAGGTTAATAAATATGATCATGCCTCACTCTTTTCCCGGCCGATGATGAAATCCGGTTGACCCCCACAAAACCCTATATAATTTACGTTGTCTAATGTGAACATATAATGTTTGCACCTGTCCTAAGTCAGGAATCTGATGTACAGTAGTTGTCGTTTGTTTATGTAATATATACGTGTTTCTCGTTTCTCGTTTTGTTTATATAGATTAGACCGTTGGTTTTCCCGTTTGAATGGTTTTACACTAGTAATTTTGGGGCCCTTTATAGCTTGTTGTTCGGTGTGAGCCAAGGCTCCGTGTTGAAGGCCGTACTTTAACCTATAATGGTTTACTTTTTAAATTGTTATTTGGATGGAGAGTTGTCTCATTGGCACTCAAACCACATCTTCCTATATCTATATTATACAGGTTGTTGTTTCATACAATACAATCAACATTTTTACCATTTACTATTGTCTAAATACTACAATTCCAATATATGAGACGGTTATTTGCATGTTTTACATCCATCTAATATATTTTCAATTATTCATAGCAGCCATGGTGGTTTATAACTAGATATTTTTCATAATCACATTAATTTATAGAATATATTTTGTGAAAAATTTTATGTTATGAATACTAATATTATGAATAAATAATACCTTGCCAAATAGTGCTTCCCTTAACTATTTGGTAAGCTAACATGAGGGATACTAAGTTAAAGCTGTAAACTTAGTAATTTGTTACAGCAAAATTGCAATAAAGACATTGTTACGTTGAAAAAAAGAAAAAAGAAGATATTTTTGAAAACTACAGATCATTCCTGTTCAGCTGCAATTTGATAAGTAGTTTAAGAGATGGATATCGTTGATGAATAAGTTGCTGTGTAATTAAATTAAATTATCAAAAAAGATGTTTTATTCACAAGACAAGCTAGGAATATAATTTTATTGCTAAACTACAAAAACATATTAACTAATACAACTATACAATTATATACAATATATTTTAGCGTACGGCCGTCTCAGCAATTTAGCGTACATGGTTACTTTATCCGAATTTTTTAAAAACAAATAGAAATAGTGTAGTTGTAGGCAAACTGCAGTTTGCTTGCAAACATAACTTTAAAGTAGTCAGATCGGCTGGTTAGTGCCCAGTGTCTAATCTAGTTTAAAGCTACTACAGAAACACTATATTATGCACTATCCGCTCTCCTGGTTCCAAAGCATGTGATGGATAAGCATCTGAACTGTGATTCAGATAAGTAGCCAAAGATATAGTAGAAAGTCAGAGAGAGCCGATCTGCGAAACAATTAGCATAAGCCTTTGTCTGAGTTTTCTAACCAGAAAATATTGGCAAGACTTATGCTAAAGTTAGGATGTAAGTGACCACTGAATACCCCGTAAATTTGTGATTTGAGTGAAAACTCGAATTTGCAAATTTCATAGGAAATATGTTCAACCGGAATTTATATCACAGAAAATATGTTCAAGCAATGTAAAATTTGTTCCGGAACTGATTTTATGACCAAAAATGAAATAAGTTCCAGGACAAATGCATTGCTCCATGAATTTTGTTTCAATTAATATTAAGAGTTAAATAAGTTCCTGAGATATTTGCTTTAAACGAACTGTGTACATATTTCATAGAAATCAATGAATAAGTTACGCTCAAACCTATTTTAAGTACCTTTCCAACATATTGCACAGCGAAACATTTTCTTGTTACACTTAAATTATAATGCAAGCCAAATGCTGTGCTGAGTGTGCTTGTATGGGATACATTTGCATTTGAAGGCAACTCTGTAACTAAATAAAAGAGATGGTAATGTATCATAATTTGTATTTATGTTTTATGTGGTATTATTCTTGGTTTTTGTTAACTGTCATGGCCCTGTGTTCTAGTCAAACATGTACTTAGGTCATGGCACAGTTTCAAAAGTTTGTTTTTTTGTTTCTACATGACTTTTGATATAATTGATCAGTCACTTTGTCCTTTTCAAATAAGAACATATGTTCATCTTTAAGTATACTCTTTTCTGAATGATTTTTGTTATTCTACTCTTTTCTGGCTCAAAAGTGTCATTTTGAAAGTTTTTACGTAGTATATAATTAAACATTTGCTTTACTCCACAGGATTCGAATTGGATGATTTACACTTTTTATTTATTTCATTACTGATATAATACTTATTTTTATATTGCACTTGAATGATAACATTAAACTCACTGATGACGAATGCTAAGTATATAAGATAACTTGTTTAACCAGTGGAACATATTTATATAGACAAGGAACTAATTTCACCAGGTGAGGAACAAATCTCACAAATCAAGAACTTATTTTATAACAAATTATATAGAAATCATCTGTGAAAAAAGTTCTCCCAGAACATATTTCCTGTGATATTAGTTCCACTGAAACTTTTTTCACAGGAACAAATTTTGGTTCACAGTCGACGGGGATTATTCACGTTATTATGCCCCTGTTAATCAAATTGAAATTTCATTAAATAGAATTGTAGTCTTACATGTGTTATATTAAAATTTTAAAATTTTAATAACACATGTATTTGACAAGAAAACACTCATTCTAAACATTGGATTATTATGCCACTGTAGAATCGCGCACATATTTTCCGTGAACTCTTACAAAGAAAACTTTTGAATAGAAAAACTAGACTAATCGGATATCAAGGCTAGCTGGGCTTGCTTAATCGTTGATTTTGGAGTAAGACTATATCTGGTATAGCATTTGGAACTCCAACGACCTAAAATCTTGATCAGGTGATCTTCAATTTTTGATGCAACTGATGTTGCCGCTCCTATTCGGAAGCTGTGTCCGTTGTAATTAGATGGGTTGAGTCCGATAATTTCCAAGATGGATCGAACATGATTGATGAAAAACGTACAGGACTGCTCTGAACGGAGAACGTTTGTCCGTATCCGCTTACCCCCCGACAATCGCCTTATCGGTACTTCAAGTTTAGACGCGAGTTTTTTCTTACATCTGTTTTCCGTCACGCTTTCACCACTTACAGCTGCTAAAACTATGTGTTTGGTCACTAAGGAATCTTTTGATCTTTGAGCTTTTGTATGAGTCAGGACTTTTTTAACATCAACTAAGACATGTTTTGCTATTTCATCATTTTCAATTTCGTCAAGGGATTTAACAATGTTCATTTGCCTTAATTTTGCCATTGTAGGTGACTGCTTAGATTTTTTCCCCGTCAAAAGGTTTATCAAAAGTTCAGCCTTTTTTCTAGGAGTCTGAGGAAGTGCTCTCTTAAGTTTTTTCCTTGCTTTGGATTGTTGCATTCTATTTGTAAAAGAAGAGGGACGAAAGATACCAAAGGGACAGTCAAACTCATAAATCTAAAACAAACTGACAACGCCATGGCTAAAAATAAAAAAGACAAACAGAAAAACAATAGTACACACGACACAACATAGAAAACTAAAGAATAAACAACACGAACCCCACCAAAAACTAGGGGTGATCTCAGGTGCTCCGGAAGGGTAAGCAGATCCTGCTCCACATGTGGCACCCGTCGTGTTGCTTAAGTGATTACAAATCCGGTAAATAGTCTAATTCGGTAGGTCATATTCATGAAAGGTCATATTCATGTAAAATTCGTTACATCTTCAATTTCTACAATTTCAAGATTTTCTTCACCTTTTCTTTTTTCCCTAAACCTTCTGACATTATGCAAGTTTTATAATCTCTTAGCTTCAGCTTTTTGCTTAAGTGGGTTGTGTTTTTCCCTTTGTCTTCTCTTTTTTACAGCAGCTATGGAATTTTTGTATTCTTTTATTCTCTCATTTTTTTTCATTTCGTAGTATAATTTATTTCTCTCACTTTTTTATTGTTTTTTCCTTTCTCTATACATTTTCATTTTGTCAATTTTACCTTTTGATTTCATGATGGAACCTACAGTTGCAAAAATATCTTTAATTTAAAACACATCGCAAATTAAATACGTCGAATTGACACATAAGAAAGGTGACGTTAAAAAAAGATAAATTTACGTTGAAATAAGACGTAGGGGACATTTTGTAAGTCTCAGAAAGTTAGAAATATTATTAATTAACTAAACGGCTATACCAATACAATGGGTACCATTTTAAAGCTTAATCCATGAGCAATCTGATAAGCATAAAGTACAAAGTGTGAAAGCTTCGCATTCTGAACTGAGATGACACAATCTAAGAAAATGTGTAAGGAAACGTTGAATGTAGAATAAGGGGATATTTTGTAAGACTGAGAAATATGGCTTGTTTGGTTTTCAAAACAAACACGATTTTGAGCAAACTTTTATACGTTGAAGTATAGTTTATGAGCCGTCTTTCTATATTTTTAAATAGTGTTAGTCATTTAAAATATTGCAATTATTTAGAGAAGAAACTTTTATATGCAAATCTAGTGACGTTAAAATCAAATGATTACAATGCTTACCTTTATTGTTTTCCGCCACCATTTTGCCTATTGACATGACTTTTTCGCCAAAAAAGACGTCACAATTAATTTGTTAGTTATGACGTTACTGAGTGAAATTTGGCGGAATTTATGCAATGTTTGCAATATTTTTAAGAGATTACTAGAGTGATTACGGTAAAATTTTGTTACATCTTACAAGTTATTTTCATAACAATTTTGGTGTAAACAGGCGGATTGACAAACACACATTTTATAAAACGACTATCTAAATTTATAATGATAAAATACAATTAAATGGAATATTTTGGTATATAATGATACAGTTTTGTTTTACTAACTGAAGTACATATTCGCCATCCAAATGTTAATACACGTCAAAGTAAGAAGTGACACCAGTATCGTGCGTAACGTCACGTGTTAAGAGTCTCTCTTCTTTACTTAACAAAGAGTGGACTAGAGTTGCAAGCTATGCGGAATCTAGATCTTCTAACATCGAGGAATCTAATCAACGATTTGACCGGGCACACAGAAGTATTGTTTTTGAACAGATAAATATTTACTCCACTTCTGAAAGGGTCTGTTTTAAACGTCTTTAAATGTAAGATTGCGTAATCCTCCTCGAAAGTTATGTCTTCTATACATAGATTGCAAGATGCATCGAAGTCCGTGTTGACGGTTAATTCACCGCAGCGGAGAAATCCGAAGTAAGCAACGACACAAGCTGCCTCAATTAGTGCAGCTACAAATGGAGAAAATATTCCCTTTTGAAGCACTGTTATCATGGTTATCATGTTTCTAAATATACCATAAGATAGCGGTAGTCTTTTTCGGGAACTCTTTACTTCTTGTTTTTTAATACCCCTGTAAATTGTTTCTCACCTAAGCAGGTTTGAAGAACAACAGCTACTGAATAAACACTGTACTCCGGATTGAAGATGTATCTTAAACTGCAAATGTATATTTTTATTGTAGAACATTTTATCTTAAGATTTTCGTGACTCTGTGTAGCGTAATGCATTAAAATATCTTCCGTCAGAGGTGGAAAATCTGTTTTATCATCCTACTTAAACAGGAGGGACACAAAAAGTTTTTGTATGATTTAAATCCATGTTCGTATTGCGAACGCGTACTGCTTGCGATTGAGTTGTGAATTAAATTTTTAACTTTTGTATTTAATTCCACATTACTTGCCAAGATTTCGGACACGGAGTGGGTACTGTCTCTGCTGCTGGTGCTGCTTTTTGGAAGGTCTGAAAATCAAAGCGAGATAAAGAGTCAGCTATCACATTTTTAACTTCGGGAATATGTTGACATTAAATAGTAAAGTTTTGTTTAACGGATAGCCAAGTAAGTGTTCTCATTAACTTCATAATGTCTAGCACTTTAGATTTTCCTTTGTTACCTATATTAACTACGGCTTCATTGTCACAGTGGAACATAATACGTTTCTTATTCCATAAGTGCCCCCATAATAAAGATGCAATAACAATCGGGTATAGTTCTCTAAAAGCCATGGACATGTCTGAATCGAGTGAAGTTGATAGTTCAGATGGCCAAGTACTACTAAACCATTTACCTTGAGTTAGAAGCCGCATCTGTGTACATTTCAAAGTCACTAGCTAAAGTTATATATTCGTCATAAAAGAAAGTAACTCTATTTCAGCTTTTGAGGAAATCTCGCCACATGTTTAAGTCAGTTCTACAGTCTTTTGATAATGATATATAGGGATGTAGTTTATTAACTTTAGTAGATAACTTAATGAGATAACTGACAAACGATCTACCCGGACGAATAATTCTGGCCGCAAAATTAAAATGTCCTGACAGTTGTAATAATTCTTTCAACTCTTTTCGTTACCGATTTTTTATGCAGAAAACTGTCAATAAAATTTGAAATTCTTTCTACCTTTTCATTAGGTAATCTTGCTTTAAAACTTACAGTGTCTAGTATGATTCCTAGATACTCGATAGTACAAGTGGGACCTACAGTCTTTTTTTAGAAATCGGAATATTTAGACGATTGAATATAAGCGTTATTAGCGCCATTGTTCTAATAAAACTGAAATCTATATTAACGCCAAACAATATTTGTCCCGCCGATGTATTGGTGATACATGTATGTCCATAGAAAATAATAAACTAGAGGCTTCAATTGTGTCGCTCACCTGATACTTTTTTTGTTAACTGCATTTAACCCCTATGTTCTGTTTTAGCCATGTCAGCCATCATGGTTTGCGGGCTAGGTCATCGAACACATTTTTTAAACGAAAAACCCCAATGATGATTGTGGCCAAGTTTATCTAAATTTGGCCCAGTAGTTCCAGATGAAAGATTTCTGTAAAATATAACGATGGACGACGGACGACGGACAGCAAGTAATGAGAAAAGCTCACTTGGTCTTTTAAGCCAGATGACCTAAAAAGCATAATCTTATCTTACCTCCTGTTGTACTTCAAAGAGTGTACGAGAGGACAATTATATCAGAAAGATATGAAAATCACTCAAGCCTTGCAACCTGACATCTACAGCTGACAAAATATGAAGCAGTTCTGGTCAGTATAATCTAAATGTAAGAAAATTGTGTCACCAATTCTTCTTATCTACATCCAAACATTAAAAATAAAAAAAGAAGATGTGGTATGATAGAAAATGAGACACCTATCCACAAGAGACCAAAATGACACAGCAATTAACAACAAAGAACAAAAAAAGTAAACAGTGGCTTTCAGACAAGACCTGGAAAAACACCAAAGAAAGGAAAGCCATAAAAATAAAACTTAATGCATCTAAATCTTATAGATTGAAAACCAAATTGCAATCAGACTATAGAGATAAAGACAAATGATAGGAGACACTATGTTGAAGAACTTGCGAATGAAGCCGAAGAAGCGTCAAAGCGATGAGAGCTCAGTGTAGTATATAAAATCACTAGGCAGCTCTGTGGAAAGTCCAGAAATAATGATGCAGCAGTACTATCCAAAGAGGTGAGGCTACTAACTACAGACAAGGAAAAGTTAGATCGTTGGGCAGAACACTTCAAAACTACTAGTATCCTGAATAGGGCTGAAGCAAACAATTAATGATATACCTGACATTCAACCGTTCTGTAAGACAACTAAAAATGGTAGAGCACATGGCATAGATTACATCAGAATTACTAAAATCAGACATACAGTCAACAAGCGAGATACTACATTATATATTTACCAACATATGGATAGATGAAGAAATACCAACTGAATGGGACATCGAACTAGAGATAAAGGATACTACAGATACAGTTAAGTCGGCCTCATATCTTGACTTACATCTAGAAATTGACAATGAAAGTCGATCGAAAACAAAACTTTACGACAAAGGAGATGATTTCAGCTTTTCAATTGTGAACTTTCCATTTCTAAGTAGCAACATTCCAGCAGCACCTGCATAAGGGGTATATATCTCCCAATTGATACGATATTCCTGTGCTTTCAATTCCTATCATGATTTTCTTGATAAAGGGTTGCTGCTCACAAGGAAGCTATTAAACCAAGAGTTCCAAATGGTGAAGTTGAAATCATCCCTTCGTACATTTTATGGACGCCATCACGAGTTTGTTGACCGTTATGGAATAACCGTTATACAAATGATATCAGATATGTTCCTTACGTCGTAATTACAATCCCCTTCCCTTTCACGAATGTGACCTACCGAATTAGACTTTTTACCGGATTTATTATCACATAAGCAACACGACGGGTGCCACATGTGGAGCAGGATCTGCTTACCCTTCCGGAGCACCTGAAATCACCCCTAGTTTTTGGTGGAGTTCGTGTTGTTTATTCTTTAGTTTTCTATGTTGTGTCATGTGTATTATTGTTTGTCTGTTTGTCTTTTTCATTTTTAGCCATGGCGTTGTCAGTTTATTTACGATTTATGAGTTTGACTGTCCCTTTGGTATCTTTCGTCCCTCTTTTATAAAACTGAAAAAGAAGGGAGATCTCTAGTAAAGTATTCCATAGAGTCATCAAGAATAGAATAACTGATTTAATTAACAGTAAGCTGCGTGAAGAACAGGCAGGTTTTAGAAATAACAGAAGCTGCATTGGCCATATATTTGCCCACAGAAACACCATAGAGCAATCTATAGAGTGGCAGAACAAAAATGTATTAAACTTCGTTGACTTCCAAAGAGCATTTGACAGTGTTATAAGAGAATATATCTGGGACATACAAACTGTACTAAGAACATATGGAGTACTATTAAAAATAATCAAGCTTATAAAGATATTCTACGACAAGTATGAATGTAGTGTATTACACAATGACAGCTTTCTGATTGGTTCTCAGTGGATGCAGGCGTCAGACAAGGATGCATAATCTCTCTTCCTCTCTTCTTAATAGTTGTTGACTGGTTTATGAGATCAAACTTAGGAAATGGAAATCCGTTCTTGAAGATTTAGACTTTGCAGATGACATTTGCTTACTATCCAGCAACAGAGCACAAATGCATAAGAAAACATCAAGACTGAATACTATGTCAAACAAATTTGGGCGTCATCCCTTGCCAGAAACTCAAAACCTAAAATCTACAACAGCAAGATAAAATATGTACTGCTTTATGGCTCAGAATGTTGCAGAATTATACAAACTAACTTCAACAAACTGGCTGCATTCCACAATACCGGCTTTAGAAGAATATGCAAAATCCTTTTGCCAAACAAATTATCCAATCAGGAACTATTCAAACTGACAGCACAAAGAGATGAAATAAAAACAAGAAGATGGAAATGGATAGGCCATGTCAAGGAAGTAACCAGCAAACATCGCTAAATTGTCACTGAGGTGGACTCCAACTGGCAAAATGAAAAGGGGAAGACTAAAAAAGAAACAGTGGAAAGCGAGATGAAGAAGGTTGGTATGTCATGGCAAGAGTAGAGAAGAAAGCACAAGGCAGAGTGTTATGGAGAGAGCTAGTGTCGGCCTTATGTGCATCAAAGTACGAAGAGGATTAAATTAAAAAAAAATAATTCACAACTATATTTAGCAAAGCCCATACCGCAAAGACTGTTATAATCGGCTCCGAAATAACAAATTGAATGTAAAACAATTCAAATGAGAAAACTAACGGCCTTATTTATGTACAAAACAAAATGAACGAAAAACAGATATGTAATTCATAAACAAACGACAACTACTGAATTACAGGTTCCAGACTTGGGACAGTCACTGTTTAAGTACACTGTATAAGTAAACAGGAGAATGGTGATATATTCCAGAAGTGTTCATGAGATACAATTACATGAATTCTGCACTGCCAATACAAGAAGAGGGACAAACGAAACCAGAGAGACATTCGACTTATAAGTCGAAAACAAACTGAACCTTTAAACAAACTTATAAGTAAGGGTTATCGTACCAATATTGTAATTAGATCTCTGAATATAGTTCACATTGGCACTAATATTGATTTTGTCATTAGCAAATTAAAACATATAAACTAAATTTCATTATCTTTTGAGGCGA
Source organism: Mytilus edulis (assembly GCA_019925275.1). NCBI lineage: Eukaryota > Metazoa > Mollusca > Bivalvia > Mytilida > Mytilidae > Mytilus > Mytilus edulis. Next base: position 37,372,827 of record CM034351.1, read on the forward strand.
GATGTATAGAGATACAGACACGTTTTAACTTTTATTTCTCTAGAAGTCGCTCTTCACTATACTACTACCTGTTGATACATTTATTTTTGGAATTGCACAAGTCATGTCTTCTTTGACTATTAATGACGTTAAAATACTAAATCCCTGTGATGTGTTTTAGTCGATTTTAGTCTCTGATGCATGATTTTTTTATTATTAATTGGTTTTGGCTTTTAACTAGCTGTCAGTAACTCCGAGTACTCTCAAATCGTATTTTCTTGTTAATTCGACCTGTTGATACTGTTTATAATGCTTTTTTGTTATTTTTTATTTATATGGATCTTGTCTGTACACCAGCTTTGATTGTTTGTAATATCTTCAATTTTTCACTTATTCTTACAACATGTATAAACTTCAAGATTATAAAAAAACGTTTTTTTTCTAAAGTGAACATTGATTGGTTAAATATTTCTCAGTGATGTCCTGTGTTTGAATTTGTTTGTAAGCTTTTTGGTCATGAATGTTTGTCTCTTATATTTTTAATTAACTGTGCATTTGTATTCAGATATCGCAGATCAAATTTATTCGTTCATTGTGTAATCATACGTTTTTTGATTGAGTTAAGTCTGCTAATTGATATTTTATCGTATGTTTTTCTATGTTGTGATGTTATGCTTTTGTTTCAGAAAAAGGGAGAAGGTTTGGATCCATTAAAACGTTTAATCCCGCTGCAAATGTTTGCACCTGTCATAAGTTAGGAATCTGATGTACAGTAGTTGTCGTTTGTTTATGTAATATACACGTGTTTCTCGTTTCTCGTTTTGTTTATATAGATTAGACCGTTGGTTTTCCCGTTTGAATGGTTTTACACTAGTAATTTTGGGGCCTTTTATAGCTTGTTGTTCGGTGTGAGCCAAGGCTCCGTGTTGAAGGCAGTATTTTAACCTATAATGGTTTACTTTTTAAATTGTTATTTGTATGGAGAGTTGTCTCATTGGCACTCACACCACATCTTCCTATATCTATTGACAACGCCATGGCTAAAAAAGAAAAAGAAAAAAAAAACAGACAAAAAGACAAACAATAGTACACAAGACAAAACATAGACAACTTAAGACTAAGAAACACGAACATCACCAGATACCGTGGTCGACCACACGTGCTCCAGAACGGTGAGCAGATCCTGCTCCACATTTTGCATCCGTTGTGTAAAAATGATGTTCAGTAATACATGCCAAATATTTGATGGTAATATTAATTGGATAAACGGAACCGACGAGCAAATGTAAGCGATATAGGAACGTTTAGATACGTTTCTCTTTCCTTCACCATGTTTACTCTATTCATAAAACACGACGAATAACGAAGGTATTGGATAGATTACACTCTTATTTTCCAATTATATCATTTCAAAGGGACATAACTCTTATAACAAAATTGTAATCTGATTATTGAAATCTTCTGTGCTGATATCAAGCATTCATCTTAATTTTATAAAAATATAACGAACAAAATGGAGGCATGATAATGTTAACAATTTATTTTTTCAATGAATTTAATTAACATTTTGAACTGACATAATTCCGTAAAAATAATTTCGAATTTGTATTGAACATTGGTGATTTAAAACTTTGATATAAATTTAATGAAATATCGTAAAAATTGTGTGCTTACAATACCATTGCAAATTAAGGGCGCTAACAATACCATTGCCAATGAGGTTTTTTTTCCAGGGCATTGCACTGCTGGAAGACTTTATATGCGGCATTTTTGTTAAAAACAATTGATTGTGTACTTATACTACAGAACATATTGACAAGAGAAGATTGTGGTAATATACAGCATGTGCCCTTTTCATTTTCATATTAAATTAATGTTATATTCATTTTGTTTATTAAATTTATTTTTCTAACACAAATATATTAAAAAAACATCATAAACATGACATTTTGTATATTCTTTACAGATAAGAGACTATATTGTGTTTTACTCGTTTACTTACATATTCAATCAAAGTACATGTATATAAAGTCATTGTTTAAGCTTGATGTGGGACTAACCCAGCAATAGTTCACTAAATACTTGTGTAAATGGGATACCAAAAATATGCTAAATTGAATATCATAAGCTTCACAAATATATTAAAGTGCATATTTACTTTTGTTTCAAACAAACACCACATTTCATGTATATTGTGTAATTGACAAATTGACAAAATATGGTTCCAAATTTCAGCTTTTATGAATATTTACAGAATATAATCTAAAGAGAGTCAAGTTTGTGATGTTAAATTTGTTCAATCTATATTGAACAAATGAGCCTTTTTGTGCAAGTTCGCGACTAGCAACTGATTTTGTGGCCTGCTATAATGAAGCGAGGCAGGATCATCAAGGCCATCACTTGCTGTCAAAACTTCTCGATGTCGCTTTCCATCAGGTGAGATAACTACAACGTTGTGTGTTATGTACCCTGCCACGTACACACTACCGTCAATATCTACATCAATACCTCGAGGAGATTTCAAAACGTTTTCGTTACGGAAATTCCATTGTATTTCACCTTGTAGATTATAACATGTGACAGTGTTTGTTTCATTGTTTGTGTGGTATATATTGTCCCTAAATGTTGCAATGTAACAGTAAAAGGGCATTTTATCTCGAACTATGTCACTTATAGAATCGTCGTCTAGATTGATCATTCGTATACCTTTGTCGTTACCGGAATAAATCAATCGATTATCTTTCAATGCAATACCAAAACTATAAGAATCTAGTGAAATTGTTTTCTTGATTTGTTTCTTCTCCAAGTTTATAATGGTAATACACTTCTTCTGCGGTGAATAACCAGATGTGACAGCCAATATATTATCTTCACTGATATACACTATATCAAACGGGTAAAACGGCATCTTCACCTCAAAGTCTTTTAATCCTTTCAGGTTAAACACAATTACCTTACGATCCGAGTTGTAAGTAAATGCCATTCTACCATCCGGAAACATGCAACATCCGTAAGATTGCATTCCTTGAGTGTTGATAGTATTAAGTTTCGTTAACGTTATATTTTCAATGGGTCTTGATTGAACAGTCGGTACCATCATCTGGGCTTGTTTTGTCTTTTTCCTAATCAAAACAATATCGCACGATTTAGCTTCAATACGCACTTCTCCAAAGCTTATGATATCAGACATGATATTCTGGATAGAGGTATTGATCTTATATGAAAGAGAAGTTTTGGTGAAAATCTTGTCTTCTTCAAGCGACTGTATGAATTTATTTTTGCTATAGACGTCGTCCTCTATTTTTTTCATGGAAAGAAAGACTTGAAGGTCTGTTGCATGTTGCTTTATGTTCAGAATGTTTCTCTGACATTCTGCTATTTCTGTTTCCTTCCTTTCTAATGATGACAATAACTGACATATTTTGGAGTTTTCTTTTTCTTCTTCCGCATAAAGTTTTTTCATCAAATCCTCTTGTAGCTTGTCGAGATGGTCGTTGATCTTTTTTCTAGTCTTTTTTATTTCTGTTTCTATACCCTTTCTACTTTCTTTGAATTTTGTCAGATTGTCCTGTTGATTTTGACGAATTTTCTGTAGATTTTCTGCTACTTCAACTAATGTTTCCTCTAACTCGCACATGGCATTGGAAGTTTTGACATTGTGAATGACGTCATCTACCTCAACGAAATCTCGGCATTCTTTATGGCTTTCCACGACACATTTGCTGCAGCAGGGTAACTCATGCTTCTGACAATAAATTTGATATTTTTTATCATGTTTAGTACAGTACTGAGTAAATTTAAGTATATCAGCAGGTAATTTCTGGTATTCAGTAAAGGGTATCACGCAATGACTTCTCGACGACTTAGACAAGCTATGATGTTCGTTGCATTCTGTACACAGGCCCTCGTCACATTCTGTACACCAGACTATGGATGGTTTTGTGATGTGACGGAGTTCACAAACACCACAGCTCTTAGAAGCTGTCGCCATTTAACACAAACTACAAATAACAATATATAAAAGTTACCAACAACATCTTTATCAACCAACAACATGAACAAAACTGATGACTTGATTTAGTTTTAAACCCCGAATATGAAATCCCCCTGAAATGTGAAATTTCATTCTAAACTCAGATGCACTAAGTAAAGCCACGAATTCAACACCCCACGAACTAACGTGATTTTTGACAAACCAGGAAAATTGATATCCATAAATAAAAGTACCTACACAGTATAAAGCTATTATCAGTTACACGTAAATATAATGATAGACCACCAAACTTAATTGCACGTCACAGCATAACTTGAAAAGCAATATTTGTAAAGTAGACACATAGCTTAATTAATGAAATGTATTATCCATTAAACATGTTAAAAAACTTTTCTTTTTCTCATGTTTTACGCAAAGGAGAATAGTAACACAATAGATTGACAAAAACGTACTTGTTGATTTTTTGTACACAATAAAGAGAGAGTTACAGTTCTTGACATTAATGCGAAGCTATTAAATGTTAAAACATTTAAAAAAACAACTACATATTGACTAATCACGATGCCCCTTTCTGCTCTGCTATATGCATGAGTATAGTTCCACATACTTTAGATTTGACAAACAGTGATGTTGAATTATAACTTGAAAGTGTTACGCTGTCAGTAAGACACAAATGATGCCACAATCTGAGCAAATATATAAATTCAACACTGTGTATAAAGATATTTTGTTTAGTTCTGAGTACAAAAAAGTCCAAATATGTGGCACTCTGAGAATATTTGAGAAAAATCTAAAATCTGTGGACATTTCAATTACGTGTATAAAGTCCAAAAAACGGGCATTGTGGGTAATTTGAAAATATCTTAATTTGGTGAATATTGATAATTCCATTATGGATACAAACAAAAAATCTAAATATTAAAGTTGTAGCTCAAATACTGAGGAGGACATAGACGGACAAACTATTATCTCTTTATATGCCGCTAGTATAAACAAGGGTGCATACGCTGAAATGTATCGTCTTCTTTACTAACCATTGATATTTAAAACTTCATTACAACTATTACATAAATTGAACATGTTTCAAGACACTGAGGTCAAGGTCATACAAATTAAACAAGAAATACATGTACACCTTGCAAACATTCAATACTATAATATAGTTGATCTATTGCTTATAGTTTCTTAGAAACAAACTTAACCAAGAAAACACAAATTTGACCAATGTACAGCTTACAATCCTTTCATTCAACAAATGTAGTTGACCTTTTGAATATAGTTTCAGAAATACAGACCAAAACACAAAATCTTAACACTAAGCCATGAACTGTGCTAATGAGGTCAAGGTGAATCAAACCTGCGAGACTGACATGTACATCATAGAATATTTCCATTCACCAAATATGGTTGGCCTTATTGCATACAGTATAAGAAAAAAGACCAAACTCTTAAAAAAATATAACTTTGACCTCTGAACCATGAACATGAGATCAAGTTCAGAATACACCTGCCAATTAGACGTGTAAACCTTACAATCATTCCATAAACAAAATATAGTAGACCTATTATATACAGTATACGAAAAATAGACCAAAACACAAAGACTTCACTATAACAACTGAACAATGTAAATGAGTTCAAGTTCAGATGACACCTGCAATTCATCATTTACATCTTACAATCTTTCTTACACCAACAATACTACGCCTATTGCTTATAGTATCTGAGATATGGACTTGACCACCAAACTTAACCTTGTTAACCTATCCATGAAATGAGGTCAAAATCAAATGAAAACTGCCTGACGGGCACGACGACCTCTCAAGGTACACACAAACCAAATATAGATCCCATAACTCATAATAGAAGAAAAATTCACATTACAAAAAAATTTTTTTTTTAATTAGTCACCGATGAATGAAAATGATGTCAATGACCATAAACGTGTGACAGTCGGAAACTTCGTATCATAAGGCATCTATATTAAGCTTTGAATAGTTGAACTAACGCCACCCCCGCCGCCGTATCACTATCCCTATGTTGAGCTTTCTGCGACGAAAGTCTCAGGCTCGACAAAAAATGATAACGTCCAAATATCTAGCATTTTGAGAATATTTGAAAAAAACATGAAAATACTGTGGACATGCACACCTCTATAATGTGTAGAAAATCCTAAAAAAGATAAAGGCTTTCATAGCTCAAAAATTGTAGGAGATCAAATCAAGTATCCAGATGATCAAACGGACGGACGGAGAGCAGACATCTTGTCGCAGGGGCATATGTAACGGGTTATTTTATCCTGAGGATAATTTGTCCCGGTAATTTTTTTCCAGGCATGGTATTTCACAGGTTGATTTTTTCCAGAGGAGTGAAAATCTATCTGTGTTATGCGGATAGTATGTACCGGTATATATTTGCCGTACTATATTTCACAGAACCGTGTGAAATAGAGTCCCATTAACTACTATGTAAGTTACTCACAATCAATATATACCTGACTATAATTATAAAATGTTTCACAATGGTAGACCAAATTTGCATAATTTATCAAAGGGAGGTAATTATGAGCAATTTATATTTTAAAGATATTTCCGAATCTATTTTAAAGTGAAATTTTTCCTTGAATCTTATTTTTTATATATTCATTTATATAAAAAGATGACTTACAACTTGATTTAATAAGACAGATAACATTTCACAGGTAAAAACTATCCAGCTGTTAAACATGCTTTTGTTCCAATATATTGTTATGCTATGATTTATCTGATTTCCATATAATCAACAACTACATCTCTGTCCCCAGACAAAACTATTTATATAGTTAAAAATATCATCATAATCAAATTCTTCTATTAGTTAACAGTAGTAATGCAACTATATTTCTACCTTACTTTTAAATTTATATTTGTACTGAGATCTAAAAACAACTCACTTTTACATGTATTTCATTAATCTTATTTAATCATGATTATATTATTTTCACAATTACGATCTTTGAAATTACTTCTGGTTTTCTTCCCTATGTTTCATGATAATTTTCTTTTTAAAAGGATTGATATTGACTTGAATATTTCAGGAAATTTTTTCAAGGATAATTTGTGAAATTATTTCCTATTATAATACATTTTTTTTTTAACAATTTCGCTTTATTTCAAATACACTATTATTATTTCATAGTATTTTTAAAGGATAAGTTTTTTCTAATAACTATTCAATAAGTTAACTACCCAGATAGAATTGCACGGCAAAGGAAAAAATATCCCAGGGAAATATTTTCCTCCGGATAAAAAAATAACAACAACTACTGTGACATTTTTTCCTCCGGATCAAATTTCACCCGGATATAATTTTGCTTTACACATACACATCATTTTTTTTTCATACGCAAGGATATGTTAATAAATAAACTCATCATAGATACCAATGTTTATACATACGTGATTGGACTTCTTTTTTGTGTGTTTGTGTTATTTTCTTTTGTGTAAATAAATTGGAATCTGATAGCATCGATACATCAGAGACATATATACACATGTGTATATATGTCTCTGGATACATTAACAAAATACAGCAACTTTTCCTAAACCTGCTTAACTAATTATTCATTGGACGTATATATATATATATCTTGTAGACAGCAAAGATATAATAAATTGAGACAATATATTGACCTAGTAATAGGACATAACATATATATTATGTCAAAGTCCAGAACGAAAGTTAAATATCACAATTCTACAAATTTAACGTATTTAGGGCATATGTTTATAGGGAAGAATTGAAAACGTAACTAAAGAATGAAAAATTTATCTTGGAAGTATCGAATAAGTCCTAATAATTACCTTTTAGTTCAAAATATTTATTTCCGTCTGGTTTACCAGGAAGGTTATAACCACGTGACAGTTTAAAGAAGTGATAGAAGGCGGGAATTTTTATCAGTACAGGATAAGCAAACAAGAAAACAAATTTGCATGTGAAAGTTTCTGATATTCCTTTTTAGCCCAAAGAAGTTAAATGATCAGCAGGTTAAAATCACGTGGGATTTTTCAAATATTTTTGAAATCCCCATTGGGGTTATTGCCTCGGAATTTTCATTCTTAGCAAATATTTTAGATTTTTTGTTAGTTTTTTTTTTTTGGGGGGGGAGGGGGTATTTTCTTAAAGACTTACCTAGTATATAAATTTAGCGTCAAGAAAATTTATTTAAGGAATGACTACTTTTTTTTCTGTCTATGAAGAAATAACATCAAAATGCTAAGCGGGTTATTCATGCAGTGTGCACCATTTTTATGTTTTTTGGAACAGACAGAAAAATATATCTGTCATTTCTTATAATGTAATTCTAAATTCCATTTTAAACCGGAGTTAACCATGAAAAAACGTTGATGACGTCACAATCACATGACAAAATTATGTCTATGAGCTGATAAACAAAACAACGTCAGTCAATCAGAAGACGCGTTTAACACCCACAATTAAATTATATTCGAATAGAACAAAACAAAGTTACCATATACATATGTTGGTAAAAATTGGAAGTCAGTACTCAAACTGTCAGTTGACTCGGTATAAGAATTACTGACCGTGGCCTTTTTTTACGATTTGTACCAATTTTGCCGATTTTTGATTATATTCAATTTGAAAATTTTATCCGAGACAAGTGTAAAAAATGCTTACAAATCCACAAATAAGTCAACATGATTTTATATAATCAGTCGACCTCTTACGTTTTGGAGTTATGGTCCTTAAATGTCGATTTCAACTATGTTTTGGCATCTTTTGAAAATTTCAGCCATGTTTCGGTACCGTTTGAAAATTTCAACCATGTTTTTGATCTTTTGAAAAAGACTTAAGAACATTGAGAGACTGTCTAAAGGAGAAAGAGAAATAATGAGCAGCAAAATCCAGATCTACTAGTAAGTCGTTATACCCGAAATCATCTGTCGAATTATACTAAAATCATACTAGGAAGTTATTGACCTTTAAAGACATTTCTCAGCAGTATAAATAGCTTTACATAACAATGAGAATAAGAGGGACGTAAATGAACAATACGGTTTAAATATTAGCAAGTTTAGTGGTATGTTTTTTGTTGTTTTTTTTATCTCGATTTTGTAGGAAACATTGGATACTTTCTTATTTAAAGGGGGGAACACCGTCTACACTGCTTGAATACGCCACTGCATTTGGAAATGCATATATCAGGTTTAATTTCTCTCTTTTATAAATGCATATTTTTTTTCAAGCATTTGATGATTAATTCAATTTATATGTGGTTAAATCAACTTTTTCATTATCGACTTTTAATCTATTCCATGATTAAAGATATCATTTATGATTTTATATTTAAAATATTTGGGAAATATTTGAACTCATATCACAATAAGGTATATATACTTGTCACTTGTAAAACTTACAGCGACATATGTATCAATGTCTTAAGGTATCATACCACCAATGCATACCCCCTTTATATATCTAACCATTTTTTTCAATTTTCACAGCTTTTTATATATTCTTAGAAACCATGTTTATTCTGAATTGTACATGTAATACCTTTCTATATGCAAATCTTAATATAATGCAATGAAATACCACCATTTGGTATTCAAATGCTCCTGAAAATAACCCCCAGTTTTCTGGACATCTTTTAGAGAAAAAAAGCCCAAGTATAAAATTGAGAAAGGAAATGGGGAATGTGTCAAAGCGACATCAACCCGACCATAGAGCAGACAACAGCCGAAGGCCACCAATGGGTCTTCAATGTAGCGAGAATTCCCGCACCCGTACTTGTCCTACAGCTGGCCCCTAAAAATATGTATACTTGTACAGTGATAATGGACGTTATACTAAACTCCGAATTATACACAAGAAACTAAAATTAAAAATCATACAAGACTAACAAAGGCCAGAGGCTCCTGACTTGGGACAGGCGCAAAATTGCGGCGGGGTTAAACATGTTTATAAGATCTTAACCCTCCCCCTATACCTCTAGCCAATGTAGAAAAGTAAACGCATAACAATACGCACATTAAATTCAGTTCAAGAGAAGTCCGAGTCCGATGTCAAAAGATGTAACAAAAGAAAATATATACTATATATATATATAGAGCACATTAATCCTTTATTTTTAATGCAAAACCATGAACAAGAAGACCAAACGTTATCTGCAAATGCGTTTGTTAGTTAAAGTTAACAATGACATCAGTTTGTTGTCAGAGATATGATCTAAATTAAAATGGGTGAAATATTGATCTGACACCTTAACATCAGTTAAAGAACCAAAATGTCTCGCATGCTTTATTCAGTGGTTGTCATGGAAGGGCAATTTTACACTAATAGATATAAATTAAAATGGATGAAATTTTAGGATAACAATAACATCAAAAGCATCATTTAGTGTCAGGGAAGGGCAATTTTACATATGATCTAATAACACGAGCAACATGACAGGTGCCACATGAGGAGCAGGATCTGCATGCTTACCCTTCTAGAGAACCGGAGATCACCCTCCGTTTTTTTGTTCAGTTTGTGTTGCTTACTCTTTAGTTTTCTATGATGTGTCTTGCGAAGTACTAGTATTATTTGTGGTTTTTTTTTTGTCATGACGTTGTCAGTTTGTTTACGATCTTTTAAAATTGGTGAATTTTCGGTCCAACACCTTAACAATAGTTGAAGGACTAGAATATCTTACCTTCTTTAATATTTGAATGTTATGTTTATATTGATGCTGAAAACTGAAAATCAATCATGAAAAGAAACAGTTATCCACTTGCATTCGTGCATATACTATAAACCTGCATACAAAATATATTTAATTTGTTATGAGATGTATTTCTAATAGAAAAAACGTAAAAGACCAATTGCAGTTGAAAATGAGGTCAAGGTCATATGTCAGAATGAAATATCTTACTTGCAAGCAATAATATTATTAAAAACCTACTAAATATTGCTAACATTCAAAAGAAAGACGAAAGATACCAGAGAGACAATCATACTCATATATCGAAAATAAACTGACAAAGCCATGGCTAAAAAAGAAAAAGCTACACAGACAAATAATATTACACAGGAAACAACATAGGAAACTAAAGACCATGCAGCACTTACCCCCACCAAAATTTGGGGGATCTCAGGTGCTCCGGAAAGGTAAGCAGATCCTGCTCCAAATGTTGCACCTGTCGTGTTGCTCATGTTACAACAAGACTCGTTTCTGAATTAAATACTTCATCCTTAAACCCGACCTCTGGAGCATGAATTGAAGGTCATCGTCATACGACATATGTCAAACAAATATAACCTGCTGCAAACAATCCACATTCATCAGTTTCTGTCTATCATGTAGTCATGTAAACATCTTCTCCTCCCATAAAATCTACTTACCGAATAGTGTTGACCTGTAATGTAAAATTCATAAGAAACAGACTCACAACTGTAGATTTAACATGACCAAATATGCATGAGACAGAGTTCAATACAATTGAGAATGGAAATGGGGAATGTTTCAGAGAGACAACCCGACCACAGGCAAAGAGCAGATAACAGCTAGAAGCTATCAATGGGTTTTCAACACAGCAAGAAAATTCCGCACCCTGAGGCTTGCTATGACGTATCCTCAAAACAACTGAGAAATCGACAAACAATTAATATATGGACACTATCATGTAAAGTTACTGAGCAAAAGACATATATGGTAAACTCATCATGTCCACAGACAGACACTTCGTTCCAGAAATCAGCAACAAAACTTGCTGCCCTGCAGTACCCTGACCACGCAAACATGAAAATGAGGACAAGGTAAAATCAAAATGACAAACTGACAATGTCTACTCATGAAATGATCCCGTAAAATTTTATATCATGCAAACTTCACCTTATCACTGAAAGCAAACACAAGAATGAGTGTGTGACCATACGATATGTCAATGTCGTTGCATCTATACAATCAATCAATGTATCAAAAATGGAGACCGTGTTTAATTACAGTGGAAAATACATTTTAATAGTAAACCTATTCAGTTCTATAGAACAAAAAATTAAAGCCCAAGACCATAAGCATTTGTAACAAGAGTGCACACACTGAAATGTCTCGCCTTCTTTACTAATCATTGATATTATGTTGATATATAGTCCTAAGTATAAAGCTTTATTACAACTGTCACATAAACTTAACATTAACCAAGATAGCTAAACAAAGACCAATGAACCATGAAAATGAGTTCAAGGTCAGATGATCCATGCCAGGCAGACATGTACAGCTAACAAAGCTTCCATACAACAAATATAGTTGACCTACTACTTATAGTTTTAGAAAATAGACCAAAACACAAAAACTTAACACTGTGCAATGAACCGTGCAATTGAGGTCATGGTCAAATAAAACCTGCGGGACTGACATATAGATCATAATATATTCCCATACACCAAATATAGTTGACATTTGGCATATAATATTAGATAAAAAGACCAAAACTTAAAAACTTAACTATGACCACTGAACCATGAAAATAAGGTCAAGGTCAGATGACATCTGCCCACTAGACATGCACACCTTACAATCATTCCATACAACAAATATAGTAGACCTATTGCATTAAGTATGAGAAAAACAGACCAAAACACAGAAACTTAACCATAACCACTGAACCATGAAAATGAGGTCAAGGTCAGACGACACCTGCCAGTTGGACATGTACACCTTCCAGTCCTTCCATACACCAAATATACTAGCCCTATTGCTTATAGTATCTGAGATATGGACTTGACCCTCAAAACTTAACCTTGTTCACTGATCCATGAAATGAGGTCGAGGTCAAGTGAAAACTGTCTGACCGGCATGAGGACCTTGCAAGGTACGCACATACCAAATATAGTTATCCTATTACTTATAATAAGAGAGAATTCAACATTACAAAAATTCTGAACTTTTTTTCAAGTGGTCACTGAACAATGAAAATGAGGTCAAGGACATTGGACTTGTGACTGACGGAAACTTCGTAACATGAGGCATTTATATACAAAGTATGAAGCACCCAGGTCTTTCACCTTCTAAAATATAAACCTTTTAAGAAGTTAGCTAACGCCGCCGCCGCCGCCGGATCACTATCCCTATGTCGAGCTTTCTGCAAAAGTTGCAGGCTCAACAAAAACAGATATATCCTCCTAGTAAATTTCAACAATGAAAATATTTTGAACTTCCTTGCCCAGATTAATTAAACATGAAAATGAGGTCAAGGTCAGGTCAGATCATGTGAAATGACTGACTGATGAAGTCTACTCATAATTCATGCCTCATCGTAGATGACAATGACATGAGGAAAATATTGAATTTCTTAGCAATGATTATATCAATGTCATCCCCATTGTGTAGAAATATGTTTGAGTCATAAGAAACCTCAAATTAAAAAAAAATATGCATACGTTTTTTATAACTAAATGGATAGTTTTTATTATACAACTTATGTACATATACTTTTTACTGAGGAAAATTCTTTAATTTGTCCACATTTAGAAGAAGTTTACTTATTTTGAATAGCTTCCTTCCGGGAAGCAATTCGCCGACATATTTTCCATATGCATAGTGACCTGAGCGTAACCCTCGTCGTAAAAATCCGGTGATCGCAATACGCATGGATCTGTCATTTAAATAAACAATTATCTGATTGTACATGTTAAACACGTGCTCAATACCCATGCTTTTGTTATTTGTTAACTATAAGATGACAATCGGTAAACTTCGGTTTAAAAACACGGCATTTAATGAGCAGCCATATTTGATAAATCATAACACACAGAGAGAGAAAAAATTGACGATTATTATAATAATAAGTTCTTCATTGCTCAAAAATCTCGTATGGCGTCACAATTTCTTGCTGTCCAAGGAAACTTTTTTTTATGACGTCAAGAAAAAAGCAACCATACCTGTTGGCACCACAGAGAAAAACATACACTGTTATCGCAGAGATATGTCTCGCTTTTTTGTAATTTCGATATTATGCAAATGTTGAAATTGATAAAATGGTAACACTTTAACATATAAGTTTTGCAAATATTCGAAGTCAATAAACCATGACTGAAGGTACAAGGCTATATATACAATCTCCAATTGCAAGGAAATGAGATGATGTCCCAATGCTAATACAACTGCATACCAAATACCATTGACCAATCATAAGTAGTTCCCTTTAAACAAACCTAAACAAAAACTTATACATGTAAACTAAGCATAATATCAAAGTCAATAAACCATATCTGAGGGGGCAAGGTCAAATTATCTCCATGGTAATGAGATGTGCCAATGATATTACAACTGCATACCAAATATCATTGACCTATAACATGTATAACTTGTGATTCACCATGAATCAACCTAATCACAAAATTTTACAGGGGCGTAAATGGACAATACGGTAGAAATATTCGCAAGTTGAGTGATATGTTTGTTATTGGTTTTTTTTATGTTATAGGAAACACGGTATAATTTCTGACTAAAAGGAGGGGAACACCGACTGAATCCGCCACTACATATTGAAATGCTGATTATGCATGCCTCAGGTTAAATTTCTCTCTGTTATAGAGATCTTCATTTCCAGCATTTGATTATTAAATTTATCATCATTCTCTTTATGTGGACAAATCAACTTTCTCAATTTCTTCGACTTTTACAAAAATGTATATGTGCCAGGATTGAAAATACTTATTTTTTTTTTTATATTTAATGTATTTTGGAGATATTTCAACTTATCACAGTAAGGTTTATGTAAAATATAACGGAATTTGATGAGACTGTCATCAAAGTGAGAGGGTTAGCGCTATAAAACCAGGTTTAATCCACCATTTTCTACATTTGAAAATACCTGAACCAAGTCAGGAATATGACAGTTCTTGTCCATTCGATTTTGATGTGTTTTGTTATTTGATTTTGCCATGTGATTGTGGAATTTCCGATTGGATTTTCCTCTAGGTTCAGAATTTTGTGATTTTACTTTTTTTATCAAACTTACAGCGAAATGTGTGATAATTTCTCAAGGTATCAGACCACTGATTCAAAACCCTACATATAATTAACCTTTTACAATTTTCACAGATTTTTACATATTCACAGAAACCAGATATATTCTGAATTGCACATTTTTACCTTTCTATACTCAAATGTTCAAATATTGCAGTGAAATACACCCCATTCCAAATTCAAGTACTCCTAAAAATAACCTTGGCTCAAAATGGTCTATATATATCTTTGACCAAACGTTTCATATCAGGTAATATGTTCGTTATTTTAAGTAAGCAATGACATCAAAAGCATTATTTGTTCACCTGACCTGCTACTGTTACTGTATGCATATTGTCTTAAAATCACCAGAAAAAAAGAAGCCACCACCAATTTTGTGCAAAACATTATTTCTCATATTTTAAATTTGATAATTTTAATAACTGTCTCAAGTAAAGGAATACTGTACCACACTTGATGCAGTGGTATAATCTTTATATAAACAATGATTTGCTAGATGCAGTTAGGATACAAAACACAACACCGCTATATCTATAAAAATAATTTTTAATTCTGATTAAAAAAAAAATAAAAACAACAAATCCACAGAACATTTCAGTATTTAAAAGGATGATAATTTCTATTACAACCAAAAACATAGCCATTGATATAAAGAACAATTCCTCGAAAATTGTCAATAACTTAGCCTAAAGATACTTGTGTGGAATTCAAATTCCAAACATATTTTATGGTTTGTCTGAAAATTGTGTAGTGAAAATACGAAAATTTCAAACTGACATTTTCTTCAGATTTCAAAAATGCAAATTGTGAATATTTGTGTACCGATGCTACTATACCATATAACTATGAATTTATCAGGTTACAAATGAAATTCTAAAAATAGCATTTATAATATGATAATACATGTAATAATATATAATTTTAATTTGCAAAAATGCAACAATATATCTCTTAATTTTCTACTTTTAATTTCTTATAGAAAGAACACATAGCCAAAGTAAAATGCAATAAATAGGTTTTAATCAGTACAAGATATAAAATTGAGAATGGTAATGGGGATTGTGTCAAATAAGCATAAAAATCTTCAATTGAAACATGGTGAAACAACTGTATTTTAGTTTTAACAAAGCAAACAATCTGAAAATGAAGAAATTTATATAAAACTTAAAATTAAGGAAAATTTAAGAACAAATATCACAGGTTTAAAATGTCTGAGCATTATCACTTTAATAAATACCCTACAGCTATCACATTATAAATAATTTTTTAATTAAATATTAAATGTATACTTTAGGTTTGCACTCTGTCAGTCTGTCTATCTGTCCGTCTGTCAATTCATCAATTCAGCAAATTAGTTTATATTACCACATCTCATTTCCATTGAGAATATTTGGCCCCACCCCATCAGTCATGGTCTTTGACTTTTAATTCTTTCAAAACAAACACAGCATATCGTGGAAAACTTAAATTATTATGTGTGTTTAAAGGATGTTTTCGTCACTTTTTTAAAAATGTCCCAATCATCCTTTAAAATCTAGGAAGAATGTTGGGTTTTGTTTTGATTCGTACATTTACATACTATGTATACAACTTTAAGATGATTGAATATGAAAAATAAATAATTTGTAATACATTTGATATTTACGAAGCCCTATTTGGATGAGAAATTGTCAGAAATCTCAAAACCAAAAGTTCAAAAGTTAGGAATGCATTATTGTCATAATACTTGGAACTTTATGGACCTAAAAGAATACCATATTAGGTCTTTTTCTGCAACATTAAAAACATAACTTTGATAGTGAAAGATAACGTTAATGTCGAGAGAAAAAATGCAGTGCATGGTACTGTAATTAAAAAACTTCTAAAGAAACATACAAATATTAAGAACATTTGGCGGTTAGTTTTCATTGTAAATGCCTACAAATGAGACTTTATAATGAGTTATTATACATTCATTTATAAATGGTGGATTAGAGTTAAGTACGTCCAAGGAGGTTATATTAGAAGGAGAGTGAACACTCTGCTTGATACAAAATTAACATCCCCAGGATAGCAGTTCGATCAGAGAAAAATGATAAAAATATAAAGAAACCGACATGTTTATCACCCACTTGACATGGCCCTCTGATGTACCGGGCTGTTACCGCGAGCAGTTCGGGCTAATAGATAAATCGCATATGTCACGTGGTTGTTATCAGTGAGTGGGTCATTAGAGTTCAGGTGTATGTTTGGTAACAATGCAGTGTATAGGTGTTTATGATATGGAAAAAGATTGCACGCGCAATTTCAAAATCAATCGTCTGTCTACCGTGAAAAAAGATAAAGAAATGACAAAGTTATGAGGGTTTAAAGGAAAGTTAGTGTGCAATTTTTATTCAACACTACATTGCTTTAAACAAAGATTTTCGCTTCACCTGTCAATTCCTGTTGATGAGAATTGGCATGTAATAATTATAGAAAATATACGAATATGCAAAGTACTTTAGTTACGGTGACCGGTAACGACCGGAAAGAATATTTGCAATTGAAACATAGAGAAATTTATCGGGAACAACGTAAAAGTGCTTTCTGTTGGTATTAACAGAGACATATATACGTCTCTGGTATTAACATTGACGGCAATGAGACAGATATTCGTTTTATTTCTATTGGTTAGAAGTTAACTTTTAACATAAAATTTTAATTTTTAATTACTTAATAAAAAATATCACAAAAAAACGTATTAATATGTCAATAATTATATTTCTGGTCAGTTTATGACACCTCGGGTGTTTCCGTTCTTACTCGGGTATGTAATTAGGACAAAATCTCCCTCTGTGACAGAGTCGATCTCAAGTAATTAACACCCACTTACAGAAAAGTCGGTAACATTTTATGTGTAATTATCGTCTTTCGTCCTCTCTCCTTCTAATATAACCTCCTTGGTACGTCTAAATGTTTTAATCCCAGTAATAAAGTATTGCCATTTTTAAAGATACATGCAATATCTTATGCCCTAAAAATAATAGGTAACCCTGTTCATTCTTAAATGAGCAATATCAGATGATGTTAAATATAAAACAAATTATATAAAAATCTGAACAATTGTATCATAAATATTTTAAAATATGTCTTTATATCAATATTAATACACCAGATTAACTAAACATTGAATGTGGCTTTAAGTAATGCTTGAGGCTATAATATTTGAAAATCTAAACCATTCTAACAACTTTTTAACATATTTGTTCCTTTGATCTTTTTGATTGATTTTTCTGCTGCTCAATCTGGAAACTTCTAAAGCTACTATCTAATTAAGTTCAACTTGTTCCTCCATAAGGAATTTGTGACTTTTTTTTGCACCAAAATATAAATTAAACTCAAAATATCTGCCAGTCTTGACTAAAAGACTTTGCCAGACCAAGCTTAAGGGTTTTGGAAGTCTGACCTACAGCACTTTTCTAGGTGGAACTAAATAACTCAGTGCCAGTCTGATTTAAAATACTTTGCTTGTCTGACCTTAAGAACTTTGCCTTATTATAAATGAATTAACATACATATAAATGTTCACTCATTACAATTGTATTAGTATAACACTACTTGCATCATAGTCATCAAAACATGATTTGTAAAAAATTATGACAAAGATATGTGAGTACATACATGATTATGCAAAAACATCATTGAGTTGATCATATTTGGCATTTCAGCGCCAAATATAAAACCAGTTTTACTTTCCCACATAAACACTTTGGTTTCCTCAGTCTATATAGTAAATGCATTTACTAATTTAAAGTCATTTGGCATTTCAACTTTTCAGTATTTTTTTGTCAATGGAGATAAACATTTTGTTCAGTGAGAACTGAAAGATCTCTTCTTCACTTGTGTAAAAAAACATGTTTAAAAGATCATTTGATGATTCTTTTGAAGAAAAAAAAAATCTATTCTTCTTCTGGTGGGTCTTTTAAAGCACCAACTGGCCATCGTCCTAATGGAGGACCTCTCTGGAAAAAAACAAAGTGAGACAGTAATATTAAATTAGAAAATTTACATGATCATAGGTCAAGTTATTTATGTGTAAATTAGTAAGAACTACAAAATATACTTGATTTCTAAATATATTAAAACAAAATCAATGTCCAAATATACAAATAAGTTTTATGAAAATTTCTTCAAATGTTCATAATGGTATTATATAGTTTATGTACTAAATTTCTAAATACTCTCAAGCAAAAAACAATGTCTATATACACTAATAAGTTTTATGAAAAGCTCTTCAAATGTTCCTCATGGAAAATATAGTTAATTACTTATTATATTCTAAACCTTGCACAATTAAGCACAGAAAAATCATCTAAGATTGACATGTACATCTTACAATATTTCTATCTACTGAATGTAGATGACCTTTAACTCTTAAACTGTGAATCAATTTTTTTCGCAGATACTTTATTTTGTGTTATATACCCTTTTAGTCCATTTGGCGGCTATTTAATTTTGTGATTTTCTAATTTATATAATTATGTTTAATAAGGAAAGATCCAGGTTTCCATTTTCGCAGCGATTTATGTTCACATTATTTTTCTACTAAAGTCGCGAAAATAAATTGCTGGTGAAATTAGTGAATTGGGACTACAGTATATTGTAAACTGACCTACAGTTGTTAATTTCTTTGTTATTTGGTCCCATGTGGAGAGTTATCTCATTTTCATTCCTATACCTACCAAATCTTCATATTTTCATAATAATTATAAAATCTCTTCATTATTAAATTGAGTTCAAGGTCGAAATAATCTTTTCACAACAATAATAAATATATTGTATCAAAGCATGCTTGCAATAATTTTCTTTATTAACCAACCTGTGCATAAACATTTAATGTTCTAGCATCATATAATATCTGTTGCACTTTCAGACTGTCTCTAAGTGCTGCATAGTCTGCAGGGTAAAGTCCATCCTAAAAATGATAAAACAGTGATTGTTACAATATGCGTTTGCTTTTATTTGTGCATTGCAGTTTTCATGGCTTAAGAAAATACCAAATTGCTACTTGCTTTTTACTTTTTCCATTTTTGCGCAAAGCTTAAAAAAGTTCAAATTTGTATTGAAATTATAAATATAAAAACACTAAATTTTTTTTTAATTTTGTCAATTAAATCCAAAACAATAATATATTTTACATAGTGTATTACATGTGAATTGAATTGAAAAAGAAATAATCACATACAGCCCTCTACCCTAAAAAACAATAAAAAAGGCCCCTTAGATTGTCACAAAGATATTTTCAGTGGCAGCTAACCCACAATAATTGGATGACATCAGATCTAAATCATTTTGTACTGTTCATTTGTATATATATATATATGTAGGATCCTTTACTATAAATAATTTAGCTGATCTGTAACAATAACAACTTCATGCCTTATATATCATGTACTGTAGTACGCCGCTAGATTAAAACTGACGAGGAAAGGTAACACACCGCCAGCGAAAGCTCTTTTTTTTGAGAGCCCAGGTGGTCATGTGGTCTAGCAGGACGGCTGCAGTGCAGGCAATTTGGTGTCACGATATCACAGTAGCATGGGTTCCAATCCCAGCGAGGGAAGAACCAAAAATTTGCGAAAGCAAATTTACAGATCTAACATTGTTGGGTTGATGTTTAGACGAGTTGTATATACATTATGTACACAGCCATGTATCACCATCATTGATGGAGATCCGATGGATACATCTGTTGTAGAGTTGTCACTGACTCAGACGTACTTATAAATATAATTATTTTCTGTGACTGTATATTACATTAATTTGTAGGATCCTTTACTATAGATAATTTAGCTGATCTGTAACAATAACATCTTCATGCCTTATATATCATGTACTGTAGTACGCCGCTAGATTAAAACTGACGAGGAAAGGTAACACACGGCCAGCGAAAGCTCTTTTTTTGAGAGCCCAGGTGGTCCTGTGGTCTAGCGGGACGGCTGCAGTGCAGGCAATTTGGTGTCACGATATCCCAGTAGCATGGGTTCGAATCCCGGCGAGGGAAGAACCAAAAATTTGCGAAAGCAAATTTACAGATCTAACATTGTTGGGTTGATGTTTAGACGAGTTGTATATATATATATAACTCGTCTAAACATCAACCCAACAATGTTAGATCTGTGAATTTGCTTTCGCAAATTTTTGGTTCTTCCATAGCCGGGATATATATATCAAAACACTTAATTTAAACCAAACATCAGAGAGCTTAAAAGTATATACTGTAAATTCAGAAATTGTTGTGATCTTTTTATAATTCTAAAAATGCGACAGGGATATATATCATTGCAATAATTTAAACTCGCAGTTTGAAATTTTTTATATGAATTCAACAGGATTTTTCTCAATACCACAAAATTTAAAATTGCCGTTATATCTGAATTTACAGAATATTACCTAAATAAATACATCAGATGAAATTTTTCAATATACATAATAAAACAAACAACTTACTTTATCTACTCTTTTCTCTATATCCTGAGGATTTTTCTCCTGTAACAGCTTCCTCACTCTCTCACTCTCTGGTTCTGGTAAGGCATATGCATAATGGAGTGGGTATCTATTCAACTAAAAAATAAAACACACATTAGCTAGACTTTTATACTACTAATATATATAAGTGAACGTGTATTGCTTTTGTGATACACAAATAAAATTCTAAAATATTTGACACATGTTAAATCATCATGTATCTCAGAGTTGTTATGGTAAACATTTTTAATAGAGCCTAAAATACATCTTCAGAAGGAACCTTTTTCAAGACGTCCAGATTGGGTGTTTTAAGCTCAGGATTTCGGGATTGATCCTTTCAGAATCTGGGAATTCTTTTTCTGAATTTCTGGATGTCAGGGTTTAAATTTATTTCTTTAAATTTGGGACTTCAAGATTTCATGTCTTTAAGCCTGCGATTTCGGGATCAGGACCCCTCCTACCCCCATCTCAGAATGACAACTATTGTTAACTCTCAGTGATGGTTATTTTCTTATATGCAATGAAATGTAATGTGAATTTTTTTCTATAATACTGGACAGGATAAAACTTTACTCATGGCAAGTATTTCTTTATTTGAAACAAAGATAAATTCTGCACAATTTTTTGAAAAGTGCAAATTTAACAGACTAATAGAGGAAAATCATTGGTGGTATTACACCTAAAGGAATACAGCAAAAAGTTTAAAAATGAGTTAAGCCTGCATAAACTAGATACCTGTGTACAGTGAAATTTTCTATCATTCCATGACATTTTTGGGGGGAATTAAACCATTATAAACACCTGTAGAATGAAACAAAACCATCAATTTCTGAAAGTTCTTTGTAAACACGTTAAAATGAATTGCATATATCACACATTTATCAGATATTTTACCGATTCTTCCTACTTACATTATCAGGTAGTGTCTTTAGCATAGGCCGTGTTGTACATAAATATTCTATAATATCAAATTTGTGGAAAACAATTGCTCTTGTCATTGCTGTAAAACCATTCTAAAATTAAGACAAAAAAAAACATATGATGAAAATACTTAAGTTTATCATTCATAACATTTGATTTATGTTGTTTCATAATGCATTTACGCAATTTTACTTCAAGGACCTACTGTCATTTGCTAAAGGATAACACACATCTTACAATACCTTACATTGATTGATTGGTGTAATAATGGCTCTTTCAACAATATTGTGCTATTTTGTGGTTGTCAGTTTTTATTGGTGGAGGAAGTCAGACTACCCAGAGAGAACCAAAACCTTCTGTAGGAAAATTAACAATCTTAGTCAAAATTAACAATCTTGGTCAAAATTAACAATCTTAGTCAAAGTTAACAATCTTAGTCAAAATTAACAATCTTAGTCAAAATTAACAATCTTAGTCAGAATTAACAATATTAGTCAATTAAGATTGGAGTTTTGTGCACCTGCATGATGTGGGATCATATTCACAATCTCAGTGTTGACTTGCTAGTGGTACAGAAGTTAGAATACTTATACTATTCAGCCACCGAGGCCCGTGTACTATACACCTAATTTCTATTTGTCCAAAATTACTGAACATCACAAAATTTCCTATAAAATCTTGACCTCACAATAGAAATAGAACCAGGTTTAAACCACCATTTTTCATTAAAATGGCCTGCCTGTACCAAGTTAGGAATATGGCAGTTGTTATCTAATAGTCTCTATGTATGTTGGTGTTTGTTTTTGATGCAATGTTTCTGTTGTTCCTTTGTTTTCCTCTTATAGTTAATATGATACACTCAGTATTGGTTTGTGACTGGATTGTTTTTGCTTAATGGATTTATGACTAATGAACAGTGGTATACAACTGTTGCCTTTATTTATAATTATTTTAAAAATAAACTTTTCAGTCGTACTTACCCTATCTCTATAATTAGCATCATATTTGTCTTTAATGTAAGACAAGCCTCCATCTGAAGATTTCATTCTTATTTCTTTTTCAAAAATATCACCACCAGAGGCCGCTCTCATTATTTTTTCTGCATAGTTCTGTAAATAAAATATTATTTGATTTGCTTCAAAAGTGATGAATCTGCTGATATTTTATGAAGAACAAGAATGAGTAAGTCCATATTATGTGAATGCCCCATCCACACTATCATTTTATACGTTCAATGGACCGTGAAAATGGGGTAAAAACTCTAATTTGGCATTAAAATTAGAACAATCATATCATAGGGAACATGTGTACTAAGTTTCAAGTTGATTGGACTTCAACTTCATAAAAAGCTAATTTGACCCTGAAACTTGCACTACAATTTTTTATGTTCAGTGGACCGTGAAAATAGGGTAAAAACTCTAATTTGGCATTAAAATTAGAACAATCATATCATAGGAAACATGTGTCATAAGTTTCAAGTTGATTGGACTTCAACTTCATCAAAAACTTCCTCGACAAAAAACTTTAGCCTAAAACTTTAACCTGAAGCAGGACAGACGGAAGACAAACTAACGAACAAACAGACCGAAGAACAGACGCACAGACCAGAAAACATAATGTCCATAAATGGGGCATAAAAATGGGGCATACAAAAAAGAAATTTACAGGCAAACATATCTAAATTGAAAGTCTTCTTATCTGAAAGGAGTTTTAAGATAATTGAATTAAGCTTACTATGTAAATATGTGTCTGTACTTTAAATCCATATTGTGTAATAATTTTTATAAAAAAAAATCAAAATTTTAAATTCTTACCCCAACTTCCTTAAAATTTAACCATTTCTTCATATTATATTTATCATTACTGTCTTGCAACAGTTCAACCAATGTTTTCTTTGTTTTCTGCAAAAATAAAAAATAAAAATATTATTATAAACTATAAACACAATTTATACAAGAGATAAAGATTTGGCAACGCAAATATAGAGAAACAATTTAAATGTTCTAAATTCATTACTGAACATTATGTGCAAAACAAAACAAAAAAACACAAAACAAGAAAGTCTAGATGACAGAATATGCCAAACCAATATTTACCCCTTCAATGTATTTGTCAAGAATTATTGAAAACAAACTTTGTCTAATAAAATTGTTCTCTATCCTTACGGGAATTCCTCTATCCTCTTTCTTGTTAGCAATCATACCACATCTTTTTATTGTTCTAAAAATTTATGTATTTATAAATCATTGTAATTTGTATTCACATTGCATGTATTTAAAATTTATTATTGCAATTCTGTCATTTCAAACTAAAATGCAATTTTAATTTTTGCGATATTGAGAAAAATCTTGCTTAATTCATATAAAAAATTTAAGAATGCGAGTTTAAATTATTGTGACTATAATCCTGTTGCATTTTTCGCAATTATAAAAACATTTCAATAATTTCTGAATTTACAGTAGATATCAAAATATAAAAAAGATGTGGTAAGAATAAGATTGCAAATGAGATGCAACTCTCCACAAGAGACCAAATGACACAGAAATTAACAGGGGAGGCAAACAAGAAAATGTTAGAAGTTAGATATGTAAAAGATTTATAAACTATATATGTAGCTCTATTAGAGACCCCCACCCACTGACCCCTGCCCTCCCCCCCCCCCCCCCTTTCCCCCTAAAAGGCCTCTGGATACTTAGATAGATAGATACATACTTTATTTTATAAAAACTAAATACAAGTTAACAGAGATATATACCAGATAGATACAGATACAATAAATACAGTACGATATTGTAAAATGAAGTACACAATTATGATACTAAACATCCTGATTTCACAATAAAGGGAGACAAACCTCATCTGTTATTCTGGTAATTTCCTCCTCACAACAAAAATTGATGGCAAACTGAGGTAAAAGTAGAGTTGGTATCCCTGATTCTTGTACAACATTCTGAATTATGTACTGTAAAGAAAAAAACACAAATCATATAAATTGAACAGAACATTAAATAGCATGCACTACCCAATTATTAAAATAACACTTTATAAATTTGAAGCATCCAATTTTTCTGGATTTATCTACATCAGAAATTCTCAAAACCAACAATATTGTAAGTCTTCAATTAAATTTAAAAACATAAAGTCTGACTTCAAAAGACATGCTTCAAGAGCATCTGAAGGAAGTAATTTGGAAAACACATAATGCTGTTAAATTTAAAATTCAAGGGGCCTGAAAAATAGCCTTATTCTTAATTCTTCTTTCATGTGCAAAAATTTAATGAAATAAACAAGAACACATAAATAGAAAAGTACAAAACTACCTCATTTATCACAAAAAAAAACATTATTACAGCTACTACCACCACCACCCCAAAAATAACAAAACTTTGCATAGATAATATACCGACCTTGTCTATCATTTTAACAACTTCTGTATTATTTTTGGCTGTTGCTAGTTCTTTCGGTGTCAGTCCATCCTAAGAAAGAAAAACAAAATATAGAACTTTTGTGTGTTAACTTATTTGGATAAAATTCCAATCCTCCATGATAATATGATTGGACATGTGTGAAGTTCATACACATGTATTAAAGCAGTTTTTGCTACTTTTTCAATTTTTTTTTTGCATACTTGATAAGGTTAATTGTCATCTATCTAGATCTGGTAAATAACGTCGTAAAGATGTGTGAAATCAACAATATTCTCCAGTAAAAACATGATTCAAGAAAAGATGTATTGTGTTGATATAAGACAATTTTGCTTCTAGAAAATAAACTTTTCTGAAAGTTTTGACTGATAAAAATTAGAAATTTCTATCCTTAGCTTCCATATAAGGTAGTAACTGTATAGGGGCCAGAAGAACAGGACATTAATTTAGTGTAATCTTAGGTATACTTACAGCGTTTCTATCAACTAAGGCTGATCCTCTGGTAACTTGTATTAACCACTGTATATATCGTACAGATAAACCTTTCTCTATTGCTGCTAACAATGCTGTATTTCCTGCCTGGTCAAATTAAAAATACACATTTCTTATAAAAATGCAAAAGATATATACAATATAAAACCAATGTCAAGAAAAAATCTTTTCCGACATCAATCCTAAGCTGTTATTATTTTGCAACTATTAAAGTAACAAAACAAAATCAAAACTTCTCTGTTACCCTTAAATGAATAAATGGGCCCTTTATAACTTATTATTCAGTGTGATCCAAGGCTCCTTGTTGAAGACCGTACTTTGGCCTATAATGGTTTTCTTTTACAAGTTGTGACTTGGATGGAGAGTTTCTTATTGGTACTCATACCACATCTCCTTAGATCTAAAGATGTGTAGACATATCATGAAAACATCAGTGCAAATGTACTTAATTTTGATCTTACTCCAAATTTCAGAAGCTGCTACTGGTGAGTGTATCTACTATTACTTGACTACAAAGGGAAAGGAAACAGTCATAACTTATAAAAGGTAAAACATGACTTGCTGAAGGACGCCTCCTGGTGCGGGAATTTCTCGCTACATTGAAGACCTGTTGGTGACCTTCTGCTGTTTTTTTTTTTCTATGGTCGGGTTTGTGTCTATTTGGCACATTCCCCATTTCCATTCTCAATTTTATTGATTTGTAGCTTCCAGGACTAATGCCGATGCATTATGTAAACAACATTTTCATAGACATAGGACAGAAATAAGGACAAATTAGGTAAATCAGTATACCCACTCCCTTGGATTGTGGGGAAAAAGAAAACTGTAACTTACTTGATCTTTCTCCTTGTGTTCAGCAGGGTCCATTTGAGGATTTAAGAATTTGGCAATATCAAGACATTCGTTGTCACATAAACATTTATGAAATAAAGGAATCGTTACATCAGTCTGAAACAAAATACAATACAATATTTTAATATATTACATGTATCAAAATAAAATGTAACATTTTTTTCTTTTAAACTTAACTTTCTAGATTTACTTTATCAAAATTATAATGTTGAAGATTTTAGAACATCAAAGATATTTTAAGGTGGCACATAACACTACAGGGAGATAACTCTGTAAAATCAGCTAAATGTTTTTATTACGTTGTGTTGTTAAGGGAATTTGAAGGTATCAAGCAAAACAGTGCAACATAATAACATAAAAAAATCAAAAGGTCCACAGACTTCAACAGTAGACAATATGTTATAGTTGGTAGTCCAGGGCTCACGCTACCAGGCGACTTGGGCGAAGAAGTCGCTTTCCAGACCGTCACTTTGCTTTCCCTGACCCCCAAAAGCAAAAACAAATTTAGTCACCCTGTTGTTTATGATACTTGATTTCAGTGGCTTTTGTCATCGGACATTTTCAATTTTTGGCAAGTTGATTAAACATCAATTTTGTATTGATAATTAAAGAAATTCAGACATAAACAATTCATTTTATTAAAAAAAATAGGTTGAAGCATTGTCTTTACAGTGTGTAGCAGGTTATTTAATAATCACAGAGCTGATAGCTCTGAGGTGGAAGAAGGTGAATAAAAGGTAACTTTAATTACCATAAAAGCAGCCCCACTAATCCAGGCTGCTTTGTTCTATTATCGTTATGACGTATTTTTTTCTTCAAACAAGAATGTGTCATAAGTACATGGATTTCCCATCCGTACAATCATTTTCAATGTTCAGTGGACTGTGAAAATTAGGTAAAATCTTTAATTTGGCAGTAAAATTAGAAAGATCATATCATAAGGAACATGTGTGTACTAAGTTTCAAGTTTTTGGATTGGATTGGATTTCAACTTCATCAGAAACTACTTCAGCCATAAACTTTAACCTGAAGCAGGACAGACGGACAGACCAGGGCATAAAAATAGTAAGACTTGTTCCATACCCGCCAACTTTTGAAAGTTCCCATTGGGGTTTTGAGTGCGCGACAACATTTTTAAAGGTTACAATTTTTAGTGAAGTATTTTGCACGATCTGGATTGTCTACAAAAAGTGTCATATTTGTATGATGAACTTACATGCCTTTTTCTTCAGTCTGTTTGCATGATTCTAGTTATTAAATCGGTAAAAAAGATGAACATGTAGCTTAAGCAGACCAGGGTTTATTTTCTTGTGTAAGAATATTAGACACTTGTTGAAATTTTCAATTTTGAATTATGCACAAAGATAAACCTTCAACTGGTTGGGAACAACACTCCAAATGAGGGGTAACCCTCATTGGAAGAACATTACAACCCACTGTAAAAAATTAGCACCTTTATATTCATATTATTTGATGAAACATTTCCTCAAGAACTATGCATCTATCAAGTATTAATTGGTCAAAACATGTCAAAAGAATTTTGTGATGTTTCTAAACTTATATCTTCTTTATTAATTTGACCCCTCATTTAGAAAAGTTGTTCAAAATATAATGAATTTTCCCACTTTTGAGTTACAAATCTTAAATATTTTTTAAATTTTTGTTCAACAGTAAAATGACCCCTTGTTTTAGGGACAGTCCCTCATTTAAAGGACACCACTCATAATGGGTGGGTGGTGTTGGGGGGGGGGGGGGGGTAGGGGCAAGCAAGGAATTGTATAGTTTTACTATACAAATGCTTGCACTAAGTATTATGTCAAAAAACTACTGAAAAAAATACTATTTATCTTTATGGTAGTACTGCATCATTGAATTTTGTCAATCAGCTATGCTTTTATCATGTTTATCCTTAAGCTGTGTATTAAAGAACCTGCTTGCACATGAAAATTTACATGCAATTTTCACGATTTTACAACTAGAAAAAAACAACACAAGTTCAAAATCTAGCATGTTAGAATAATCTTTAGATAAAACGTTTTTGATTTGCTTATTAAGTTGGTACCTAACACTTTCACTAAAACTAATTTGGCTCCTTTAATTTTAATAAAATTTTGACAAAGTATTTACTTTGACCTTTTAACAAAAATATAATTTTTTTTTAAATTTTGAACCAACCGTTTTGTCAGAAAAAATACACTGATTATATAGCAGTTTGACAAGCACCAATTTTGATCATTAAGAAGCTTAATATTCCCTTTACAGCACAACATAATTAAAACGTTTAGCTGACTTTTCTCGCTGTAGTGTTAATTGATCATGATAAACAAAGAATTTGATTGGCTGAACATGATTGTCTTACAAGGAACAGATGATTTTCACTTAATCATGTTTTAGAGTTTTTTTTAACGATACCCTTAATATTAATATTTTTTAATAAATGCAAGGACATATTATAAAACGTCCTTGATAAGAGTAAAGAGAATGAACACAGGGCGACTGTACTATACAACTCAGGACGAACAGACCAAGGGCGACCATGTTAACAGGACGAATTGTCTTGATACCAATTCACACATGCGTACTACAAATATCTACAGTAAAACATCCGGTTACAAGTAAAATGACGTTCATGTAGATGAGACGAAATCTTATATATAATTTACATAATAAAAGGGTACATATTCAAGATAGTGATTGTTTTTCAATTCTTAATACAAATTAAATGATTAAGATGCTTAATCATGTGTAAAAATCGGAAGTTGTTATGAAATTGTAATACAAAGAAACGAATACGACATGCAGAGGTTCAATGATTTTTAAAGTTGGAACAATTGGCCTTCAGAAGACTTGAAGTTTTCTTCCACCAAAAAGACAACTTTTTATCACTTCCTGCACTTCCGGCATGTCTGGTGCGTGTTACTCAAAAACGTACATCAACCTAACTTTCAGCACCAAAATAAGTTTGTTATTTCATTCAAACGTGATATAAAAGTTGCCTCCAGTAAATGTTTAATCCATTTATTGCATTAAAAATGTAATGTTCCTTTCCAAATAGCTTGTCAAACATCATTTATTTTTGTAAATTTTCTTGCAATCGTCTGCCATTGACCGTTTCTAACTACAGATCGAAACTGGACCAGCTATGACCAAAATCCATATTTTTACAATAATTACTACAGACACATGGACGGAAACAGCTGACAGAAGAATATTGATCCCATAAGGAAAAATCATGCATTCCATACGCTTTAACAGACTTCTGATGATGATGTATATAATTTCATATAATTTAAATGGATTGTTTAAAAATATTGATTAAAGTTGCTTAAACTCTGAGACTATTGTACTAATATCAATATATTATGGCCCAGCTTAACGTTGTATATCTTTTGATGAGAAACACTGAATTTCATACTAAAGATAGTATTTAATTAAAGGGGCACTAGCTACGAGATATATAAAAAATCTAAAGTTTGATTTTTTTCTGTTCAATCAATAATGAAAGTGAAATAGTGAAATAACAATTCACTTTTTGCAGCCAAAAAGGTTCAATTTTGTCAAATTACGCTAAGAAACATTGATAATTAGTTATTCACTTGCAAGTGAATGAGTCGACCTCTTTAAATCCGTATTCATGTGAACTTCAAGTTAACCCCTAGCTAGAGATTGACAACGCATGTATTGTACGTATACTGATTATTTAAAGAAAAAGAATGTCAACAATGAAAGTGAAACTACGGTAAATCATTTGATTACTAATTCAATGCACATAAAATCATTCTTATACGGTTAAAAACAATGAGAAACATCTATTTTTAATCTATAAAATAAAATCAAACAGACCTTTAAAAATCAAATTGCACGTGTTGGTTTAATCTATTCGTATCTTTATTTTTGTTACATCACTTATATGGTCATCTGAGGTCAAATCGATAGTTAATTAGATGGCGTCTGGACTAAAATACACACGAACGAACCTATATATTATCTACCCCATGCTATGTAAACTGTTTATTTTAGACTTTTGATATTTTGGATAAATGTTTTACATTGTTATAAACCAAATATGAGAATTTGAGTCAAATCGATTATCATGAATTTGACAGCTAGTGCCCCTTTAAATTGTAATTGATGTATTATAATTTTTTACCTTTTTGAGATAAAACAGAAATTTTTTAGTACTAGATATTTAGTTGGTACTTTCTCGCAAGAACCTTAACTTAAACAACTTTGAATTTGAACTGTTACTTTAATTGTACTCAGATATGAATTGAACAATATAAAAAGAATATTATTTACATATGACCCTTTATACTATAGCAAAATCTAAACATTGTAGTGCAGCGCGTGAAGGAGCACTTCTCTTTCAAATCTCACCACTTCTCCCTATCAGTTTTAAAAAGAGAAGTCACTTCTCCATGATTCTGAAGTAGTGTGAGCCCTGAGTTGCAGCTTCTTATTTTTGTGCATCAAATTTACTGAGAATATATCATGGTCATTGTTCTCTGTTAATGAAATGTGAAATTGTGCATCTGGTGCATTAAAATTGCTTCTATTTATAAAGGACTAGATAACTCACCTGGTGATAAAGATTTTTGATTAATGTAGCAACATTAGTTTGTCTCAATACCCAAGAAGCTGAAGTTATCAGAGAGAATTTGCAATATGTTTAGTATTAAAAACCCATATATTCTTGTTTCATGTTAATAACATATAGTCGCCGTCATGTAAAATTGGCACCATGTTTTGTCAAAAAAAAATTAAATATCAGCCGCGTTTACTCAAGATGATGTTTTTCTTTTAGCGAAAGTAAAATCCTGTCCAAATATCCACTACTGTCCTACCTTTTATTGTGTTTGCACTGTATAATCCTGACCTTCACATTTTTCAAGATTATTTACATTGTATAACCACCATCTTGGTTTCTATGATGGTCCCTTATTCCATAACATTCGTTACTCTCCGGTAATATCATTGTCATTGATAATACAATTTCCCGCGCTTTTTATGTAAAGATGACAAAAAGCTCCGAGAGACACAAGAAAATTGAGAGCACGTGGAACTCCACGGCAACACTTCCGGTAATAACAATGTCGGATTCCACCATACAAATTAATCTTGGATTATGTGAAGGTCAGGATTATACAGTGCAAACACAATAAAAGGTAGGACAGTAGTTGATTTTTGGAATGATATTTGATTCCGCTAATTGAAAAACATGATCTTTAGTAAACGCGGTCGATATTTAAGAAAATGTTGACAAAAAACATGGTGCCAATTTTACGTGACGGCGACTATACACTAAACATCTTAATGCATTAGATGCCCATTTCCACAAAAGGAACATTGCACTCATAAAATCAAAGGAAAAACAAAAGTACACAAAACACAACATAGAAAACTAAAGACTGGGCAACCCATAAAACTTGGCGTGATCTCAGGTGCTATGTAAGGGTAGGCAGAAAAACAGTAATAACTTACATCCTCGTGTAGACGAACCCTGATTTGATTGACCCTGGCACCATGTTCTACAAGTAATCTCACTAACTCTGTATTGTGCTGTTCTATACAGTGTGATAACAATGTCTTCCCTATTCTATCCTATAAAAGTAAATCATAATCATTGTGTTAGAAAAACATATTTTGAACTAATTACACTTGTATAAACATAAAAAATGAAAACATGAAAATCTATATCTTATACTTTACAGCTAATTTCCTAATGCTTGTAGAGTAAAACTTTGGTAGTCTTGCTTGGTCTGTTTGTATAAAGGCTAATTCAAGCTTTGTAATTAACATTGACATCTCCGAAATGTTAAAACAATATATAGGCATATTCTAACCTGTAAATATTGTATTTAAATTTGATTTGACGTTATCCTTATTACAATTGTACAATATACAAACAAAGCAAGCAAGCTAACCAATTATTGCTTTACATGCATTAGGAAATTAGCAGTAAATAGTGCAGACTGATTTGATTAATTAATTGATTGTTTGATGCTTAACATCCTGCAGATAAATGGTGTGTCACACTAACTGGTAAATGATAACAAAAGTGCAGTAATATTTAGAATTTTCCTGTTAGATATGATTCAAATATAAAAGGAAACAATATTAGTCCATAAGACAACATACTACTATTGTCTTTCTATGTTCAGTGAAGCATGAAATTTGGTTTAAAACCTTTAATATTCCTTATATATTTAACAGGTCATGTCATAAGGTATCTTTGTACTAAGTCTCAAATGATCCTGATATAGACAGACCAACACACAGACCGGAAATTATGCCCTGCTTCTAACTTAAGTAGGGCATGAAAAAGGAAATTTAAGCAACTACTAATTAGATATATATACCCAACTATCTAAAAATTACTGTCTTCTGGTATTTGTATAGCATTCACTCATAAATAGGTACCCATACAGACACTCTTAAAATGATTTCAATATATTCATTTTTACTAAATTTTGCAATCCAAGTTTTGAAAATTTATGATGACCACACGAATTTAAGAGATTCTAAATCATGTAATATAAGTTGGAAACTATTTTCATACCTTTAAGAAAATTCTTACCCTAAATCTAATATTAACAGGTAATTTTTCTCTTTCTAATAATTTTCTTGTTGTCTCAACATCATGACACAAAACTGCATGAATTAATTGCTGGAAAAGATAAATGTCAAATGATATATATATATTAATGTAACTTTCAAGTGATTAGTTTACTTTAATTTAGTTTTAAACTTTCTTCTTATATGAAAGCAGCAATTGGTTCCTGGAGCAGGCATTTGACTGTCAAATTCTAAAAGGAAACCAATAATCTAGTCAAAGGCAACAGAGGTTAATTTTCTTTTCAGCTTTAATAATTAGTCCACATAATCTCCACTTCGGCTTAAGTAGTATTGTCATTTTACCCAACCATGATGGTGTGCTGATAGCCCCTAGATTATCTCCCATTTGTTAATATGAAGCATTGATGTGAGGATCAACAAAATAATCTCCCCTTTGCATCATACATCAATGTATGGATAGCAACTAAATTATTTCCCCTTGATTAAAATTAAACATTAATGTATTGATAACTATCAAATTATCTCCTAATTTGGTGATAGCAAATATTCATGTGTGAATTGCAACTAAAATTTTTGGCAGTTTATTTTTCTTATTTGGTGACTAATTGATAGTAAGAGGTTGTTCTTTTTTGTAAATAGTATAAAGGAGTAGGTTCAGTAAGACTCCTTTTTGGCCCCAAAATATAGCAGTTTTACAAAATTGTGAAAATGTTATCTTTAAGCTATTTATTGGAAATTAGAATGATTCTGCTATATAAATATGGGCTGTTTTTGACAATACAATACACATATATTGGGTACTAGCATCAGTAAGTCATGCTAAATTACTGGAATCTTCACAATTTTAGCATTTTAGTTAAATTTTGATGGTTTCCGTCTTAAATGAAAGTGGCCGCATTCGTGTTCATCCATAATATTTAAAAGTAAGTTGTATTTGATGATGATACATAATATAAATAAAGGTTGAGGATGAACACGAATGCGTCCACTTTCATTTTTGACAAAAACCATCTGAAAAGTGACGTTTTTTTGCATATTTGATAGATTTTTCATATCTAAGCTTGAATCGGAGCGTTTTCAATGACTAAATCAGTTAAAATCTTTCACATAAACTAATCGAATCAATTGAAATAGACACTTAAGTGTTTAAAAAGTGTCTAAAATCTTTCGGTAGATGAACTTGAAATTTGAGGCCAAAATCGGCCCTTACCGGACCTACTCCTTTTGTGTATGATGAAAATCATGACAATTATAAATAACTTTTATAACATTTTTTTTCAATATTATTTTTGTTGAAATTTTCAAGTTCAGGTATTTAGCATTACACCTAACCAGAGGCCTTCTTAGTGGTGTATCTCCTTTAAAAGTGATTTTAATAATATAACTTACACTAGTTTTTCTGTAACTTTTCAGCACACTTAAACATTTCTCGCTCTTTCCTTCGTACACCTTGGTTTCTGCTAATTCTATCGCTGTTTTACCCTCCTGCCAAAGTATAACAATAACATTACACCTGATAAAAAAACTAAACATTAAACTTTATAATAAACAAATTCAATGAACATTAAGCTATCGTACTTTTCAACAAATTCAAATAAAAAATAGTGTTTTCTCAAGACAATATCAAAAGTAATTCAAACATAACAACAAATAGGTTTTAAGCAATGAAAATTTAAATTCATTTATTCATTGTAAATTGTTTTCGTTTAAAACTTTTGAATGTATATTTTTTGTCAAAAATAAAACAGTTTATCTGTAAGCTTAATATCAAGTCAAAGTATTGAACAGGTTCCATTCTAATTCAGCAAAAACTAATCATACTTTTCTGATCCATTACTTGTTCAAAGCTTAAGTCAAATGATAGGTAATTTGCTGATGCATCAATAGTAAGACACTTTTTTTCCTTCAAATTACTAAAGAATTATTTTAATTAACTCATTTAATATTTATATTTCACATATATAAAAGCATGTATTATTTCCAGTTAATGTTTATGAAAAAATGAAACAAATGTTGCATTAGACACAAACAAATAATCTGAAAATCCTTAATTATGGTGATATCCAGTAAGGGGAGATAATTGATCTTAATCACTGCAGAAGGGGAGATAACAAACATTGATTAACTTCACCTGATTCTTAAGTTTACAAGAGCGCAATTATTTGTTAACATTTTACCTATAAGTTTTTGTCCCCCAAATGGTACTTTGAATAGAATCCTGTATGGCTACTGATTGGATGATCCAGGATTGAAATTACATTTAAAAGCTTATCCAATAAGTTTTAAAATACCCAGAAATTCATATTCACATTTACATAGTATTTCAAATATCTTCCATTTCTGCATGTCAGAGCCATTAAAAATTTCCTTTTTTTCATTAATATGATTAAGAGAAAAAAACAGGCAAAGTTTTTCAAGTGTATTGTAAGTCAATGTTTGTCACATGAATATATATGTATTTTTGGGGTTGTTACGCAACAATGGCATTTCTAGCATCAGGAAATGCTATACATTTTTTTCCTCGTTTTTGTAGACTTAAAGAAATAATTTATTACT
Source organism: Mytilus edulis (assembly GCA_019925275.1). Taxonomy (NCBI): domain Eukaryota; kingdom Metazoa; phylum Mollusca; class Bivalvia; order Mytilida; family Mytilidae; genus Mytilus; species Mytilus edulis. The sequence continues at coordinate 37,409,122 of CM034351.1, forward strand.
TAACAACACTAGTAGCCAGTATGGAAAATGCAAAAAAAATAACTGCGCTCTTGTAATGTATAAGATGGCACAACTGACATGTATATTTTTACATTACCTTTCATTACACGTGTAATATAAAGTGTCCTTAACTTGTGTTATTGTGATATCAAATGCAATATGAATTAATAAAAAATATTGATTTTATATATAATAGTTTTTTTTACAAAAAATTGTTATCAATTTTATTTCTGGTAGAATTTAATCATTCATTAATACATCCTTAAGAATGTTCATAACCTATACAAAAATCATAATTTTATAAATATTTGATAGGAAATGATCAATAGTATTTCATTTCTATTTTTTACCAAATCCAACATTTTAAGCAATGATATTCTGGGTTACCTTGACGACACAATCAGTACAGCACCATGTATTTTTAAGAACTCTGTCCAGAGTCTGCGCTTTATCATTGCAAATGGCCGACACTACTCCAGGCTAGAAATGAAGATACACACAAAAGATTTGAAATTAAAGGGTCTATCTAATAAGGATTTCTAAGGATCAATCACTCTTCTTGTCACAAATACTGTGGATTCATTTATTTTTGTGGGTAGCAATTTTCTTGATTGAGGAAACTAATATTTGCCAAAATGTTTTATAGATGCCTATAGATAATTTATACATTATCTAGTTGAAATTTTAAATTCGTGTTTTCCCAGTTCATGAAATCAACAAAAATTGGTACAACATGAAAAATTATGAATCTACAGTATGCTGAAAATGAAGTATTAATTCAGTTACCATTTTGGAATTATGCAGGTTTTGGGATTTTGGGCAAGAGGAATGCACTTAAGCTATAAGTGAGCATTATCCTCTTTTTACAAATTTATAAATGAGTAACATTTTAATCCTTCTACAAAGTCTTATATTAATATATAAAAGTTTTTATTCAAAACTTTCATACAATCTTAAATCCTCGTAGTCTTGATTTTGTGTTCTAAGTTGAGAAAATGTCTTATTTCAGAGACAAATTGGGGAAAGTTTCATTCAAATGGTCAATTAGGGTCTTTTCTGTTCTAAACTGTGCCAGAAATATAATTTCCAACTTAATTTTTTTAAAGTCTTTACCATACTTAAAAATCTGAAAAAGTCCTTATCAATGAATGGCTTGAGATTAATATAGTGACGATGACGATGACGATGACAATGATGACTGGTTGAACAAAATCGAAAATAATACAAAACTAGCAAATAGATTTGATCAAATTTGGTAAACTTTACAAATAAAATTGAGTAAAATTCAAATCTTTTATCAGAGAAAATTTGCCAAAAAACAAACACCTATTTCTGTAATCAAACTATATCATGCATAAAAAAAACCAGCTATGATATCACACAGCTGCAATTTTCAGATGCTCCTGATTCCATTTCAAAACTTTAGAAGGATGATAAGGGAAAGACTTTTCATTCTACAAGAGTTCACACAACTAGAATTTGCATACTAATAAATCTAAATAATTCATAGCAGCAAAATGCAATTTTTAATAAAATAAAGTTCAATAAATTGTGGCCAAAGTCATATGGCTTCTAGAAGTCTAAAAGAGAAATCACGCTACTAATCCATGAAGTTGTCAAGACTATTAGGATAAAAGAGGAATGACTATTAAAAATAGAAAAAAATACAAAAAGTTATGGGATATTTTTTACAAAATAAAACATTAACTATTTTCAAATGCTTAAAACGTTTTTTTTCTTTTAATCTCAAAATGATCATAACCAAAAATAATTTTAGATATTAACAATGATGTTGTTCAATTATTTTTCCACATTTGCAGAGAAATATAATTCATGAATGAGTATTTAATGCTCTTTGTTTTACAAAACACACAGTTACTAACACATGGGTGCAAGTTAAACAATTAAAATATGCAAATTTTGACCTCAAAACAGTGTGTTACCCATAAACTTGTGTAGTTGATTTTTAACACACAAAACAGATATTAGAAGCTAAAACACAGTAATACATAGATATCAAACATTAGCCGTGCTACTTCAATGGCGACCCAATACCTTATTATAAACAGCATCCACAATGCACCAATGTTTAGAATATTTTTCGACACAACGCAAGTCTCCACGTTTAATGGCACCTAGTAACCCGTTCTATTAAATTAAGCATGATTAATTATAATAAGCATCTTATGGTGGTGTGATGGTGGTGTGACTACTCTACTTCACCGGAATTTTCTTGCAAGCAATGGTATCTATTCAGATTTTAATGTAAAGTATATAAGGCCAGAATACCATGTAGCGTGTTATTTTTGTGGGGTGTAAATTTTCGCTTATTTTCGCGGATAGAAAAGAATCGCCAAAATAAGTTCCGCCAATTTCAGTGTACATGCAAAGGTATTAATAAAAGTTTTGAATCCTCCAAAATAGTGACTATCAAAATATTTTGTATACCTTTTCAATGAAAATCATGAAATTTTACACCTGCAAAAATAACCTGCTAAACGGTATATAAAGAAGTGGTAGGATTGCCAATGATACAACAATCAATACCAGAATCCAACTGACATGGATGTAAGCATCACTAGGTTATTACACTGCCTTCATCAATTTCTAATAGTCGAATATAAAAGGCACCCGACAGGAAAAATGCTAAACAGTTCAAATGCGATATTCAACAGATCTAAAGAAAAACAAAAATGAGAAACCTCAGAACAAACATTTGGAAATTAAAAGTAGAGTAAGAGTCCAATTGATATCATGCCCTGCTCCAACTATTAACATAAAGTTTTCATGTTGGTGAACTGCTAAATCTTGGTTAAAACCTCACTGACCATTGAAATGAGATGTGCTTATATGCTACAACTGCATACCAAATAACATTGACCTTGCTCTAGTAGTTCTCAATAAACTGATCTAATCACAAACTAAAACATGTTTATATGTAAAGATATTTGTTTTTCATTTAACTTTTTGTACATAATTTAGGCCGTTAGTTTTCTCGTTTGAATTGTTTTACATTGTAATTTCGGGGCCTTTTATAGCTGACTATGTGGTATGGGCTTTGCTCATTGTTGAAGGTCATAGTGACCTATAGTTGTTAATTTCTGTCTCATTTTGGTCTCTTGTGGAGAGTTGTCTCATTGGCAATCTACCACATCTTCTTTTTTATAAACACAGCAAAAGTTTCATAGTCATAGACAACGATGGAGGAGGTGGCCAAAATAATCTCCATGGAAATGAGATGTGCCAATGCACAAAACAAATACATACTATATATAATTGAACTACCACTAGTGGTTCCCCATAGAAATGGCCTTCACAAACTAATACATGTTGACGACACTGCCACTGCCAGAAACAGCATACCTTTGTCTTGCTCTGTGACTCGGTCAAGACAAGACGAAAATAGATATTGCTTGCAAGAAAGTTTGTACAAGGTTGATTGGTCTTCCTGATATCTAATTCTTAAAATACTGTAAAATGTACAGACAATGTCTAGCTCAAAAGCAAGCCTTCAGGAGCTTGGTGATTTATATTTAAGGAAAAGAAGAGCAGCAAGTTAAACTGACTGAATATTCAAAAAAAAAAAAAATATCTTTTTTTTTTGAGAATTTGGGCTGATAGATCATTGATAGTGTGGTTAACTTTTGGATTTTTAAAACATATATTGAATAGAAATTTAGGTTATATGTGTCTTTTGGTTGCTGTCTCATTGAAGCATACACCAAGTCTCTTTTCATTCCAGTATTTCCTTTAGTAAGGAATTTGTTTACTCTCTGTCCACAAAATTTCATACTACCAAAATTTTACTTGAAATATTGATTACAGCTTAAATGTAGACTTTGTCTTAGTCTGTCCAATTTCAAATAATGTAAATTCAGAAATTTTTGCTTTGTTTTTAATATTGAGAAAAATGCTACAGTGTTATAATCGCATCAATCTAAACTCGCATTTTGAAATTCTTAAATGAATTAAACAGGATTTTTCTCAATATCGCAAAAATTAAAATTGCATTTTAGTCTAAAATGACAAAATCGCAATAATAAATGCACACAATAATTTCTGAATTTACAGTATGCAATATAAGTGAAAGAATAAAAATTCTCAATTCAAACACAATTTTTCACTCAGTATAATTTTTTAATTTATATCTTATACTACAGGAATCTTACCTTGAATTTGTTGAGCAATTTTGTAATGGTTTCATTATCTGACATTTCTATAGGGGTTTGTCCCATCTACAGTTAAAAATAGAAAATTATTACATGCATTGTCAGCTGGAGCAATATTTCAAGGATTCTCAACCAAGTATACAGAATTGGATTTTTTTTATCAAATTTTTTATGATTTTTAAAGGTGGTATGTACATAATACTAAAGGGAGAAAACCCTGAAAAAATCAGCTCAACATTTTAATCACTTTCTATTATTTAGGAAATATTAAGCTTTTCAATAATCAGAATTTATATAGTGTTTGTCAAACTGCTATATACCAGCTAAATTTTTTCTAGTGGTTCTATTTTTTTGAAATTTTTATATTTTTGTCAGAGTCAAAGAAGATGAAACCATAAAATCAATTATCTACATTAAAAACAATATCTTTTCCATCCACATAAAACTTGGTACCAACAAAAATAATTAAGGTGGTACCGAACACTTTCACTAAAATTAATTTGGCTCGTTTAATTTTGATAAAATTTTGACAAAGTATTTACTTTGACCCTTTAACAAAAATATAAAAATTTTAAAAATTTTGAACCAACCGTTTTGTTAGAAAAATCACACTGGATATATAGCAGTTTGACAAACACCAATTTTGATCTTTCAGAAGCTTATTATTCCCTTAACAACACAATGTTATTAAAACATTTAGCTGATTTTACAGAGTTATCTCCCTGTAGTATTAGGTACCACCTTAAACTCATAGAATTTTTTTGGTTTTCAGCATAAGTCTATATTTATACCTTATTTCTGATGGTTGGGTCAGCACAACATTGTAACAGGGCTTCTGCAGCATCTACTGAAGCTGCTCTTACAGCCATGTGTAAGGCAGTATCCCCATCCTGAAAATAAAGAAAAATTTGATACCATTATCACAAATAGACCAACCTCAAGTTGATTTTCTTTTATGAATGAGTTAAATAAGTTGACCTCTATTGGTTTACAAGAGGTCAAAAGGCATGAAACAATCTGTTATTGCTGTGATGTATTAACATAAGCCTAATGGTATTGTGACAAACGAAATGTATGGGAACGTGCACTTATTTAATAGACGTATTTACACTTGTATGCAAATTTGTCCGCCATTACCTAAAATCACACAGGTTCCCGTAAACTTTGACATCATAATTTAAAATATTTGACGTCACAATTTAAAAGTGATTGTTGCTTGACGTCAAAAGGCGATTCAGAGTCGATCTGAGGTCATTCGGAGGCAAGATACAGCTAAATACCAAAAGTGTAAATACGTTTATAGCCTTCTATGATGGACAACAAAACAGTTAATATTACAAAGTATTAATGTCCCAAAATTTGTGGTTCTTTATCAGACCAGAAAATAAATTGAGTGCCACTTTCAAAATTGCTGCATAGTTTTTCTGTAAACTATTTGTATTTATAGTTATGCTACATTTATTGTGTCACAAACCATAATTCAACATTCAATGGCAATAACAATAGTAGTAAAAAAACAAACTTTCTGTTGATTTAATTTGTAACAATATATATGACAATAGATGTTAAGCAAACAACAATCTTTCCATCTTTAAACAAGAAATAAACCAAATTAAACCAGTAGACAGTAATTTTAGCTTGAACTCTAAAAATACCTAATATAATTGCAAAGATGTACAAGCAACATCTTTCAAAAATTGCATTGAAAAGAGGTATCAATAGAACAAAGCTTTCGTTGCTTTTTTTTCTTAACAGTCAACAAAAGAAAATTGTAAACAAATTATTTGCGGTTTTCTTTTTTCACCCTTACCTGGAGACCCTAACTATGTTCACACAACCAGTCACACTCCTTTTAATTACTTTAGTTTCTGTTTTCACTATGTTTCGTCTTTACTAATCAATTTACAAGACTTCCCTTTTTATGAATGTGACCTACTGAATAAGACTATTTACCGGGTTTGTAATAACATAAGCAACACGACAGGTGTCACATGTGGAGCAGGATCTGCTTACCCTTCAGGAGTACCTGAGATCACCCCCAGTTTTTGGTGGGGTTTGTGTTACTTATTCTTTAGTTTTTTATATAGTGTCATATGTTCTATTGTCTGTCTGTTTGTCTTTTTCATTTTTAGCCATGGCATTGTCAGCTTATTTTCGATCTATGAGTTTGACTGTCCTTCTGGTATCTTTCCCCCCTCTCTTTTATTCATCATTTAACTATTGTTGCCTTAAATAAGTCCATCCCTAGCAGACTTCCCTGTGTTTACCTATTAACTACTTTGTAGATGAATTCCTACAAGATTCTAATTTGATATATTTCTTTTGAAAATTGAATCTTTTATTTGACCATTGTTTAGTATATCTTACATTGTTTTGTATATTGACAGGAACTCCTGCAGCAGCAAATACATAAAAGTAAACTTTAGGTTTGGTTATGTAGCAGTGAAACAGGGTACTTCCATCCTAAAATAGAAAAACAAATTTCATGAGAAACATGAACAGATTTTGCCATGGTCAAATGTATATATTTCATACAGATTTATAACAGGTTATATTAGAAAATCTCCTATTATGTTTAAGTGTTCAGTCATCCAGAATCCATGTTTCATTAATTTTGTCAAAATTGAAATGATATTTTGGTTAAACTGTTACTCAAATCACATGTAACACGATGCATGAATATTGTATATTTAGATTCATCTTCTGTGGTGACTGTGAAAATTATTAAAAAAAAATTTCATGCCTTGTTTGTCCTTTACATCGTAATTCATTTTCACTATTTTCTATTCAACTTAGCTGATATATTTCCATAAGAGAGATAAATATAATTATATGATATACTAAATGATATAGATGAGGGTATTACTATATAATCCGAAACCAGCAGGGAAACACATATTTGTATGTACTCAAAAAACCTAGGAAACCTGAGCATACAGTCTCATACATTACCTTGGTAACACTTATCAACTAAATAATATAGCGAAAAAAAATCTGCAAAGTATTCCCCCCTGATCCACCCCCTATAATGCATAGTAAAAAATACACATAATATTATAATAATGTAAAATACAATACCTTTGACACATAATTTTTCCCATAATTCTCTTTCAACTTTTTTGGCTTCTGCTACTGCAGTCTCTTTTTGTAGTGTAAAAATTGGCATTCCAGGCTGAAAAATAATAAATTAACATTATTTCATTTTCATAACTTCCTTAAAACAAAAATGTTAAATGATATATTCCAATTCTTCAAGTTTGAATAACTGTAGCTTTCTAAGTTCCGTGTATGTTTAAAAAATGTCAAGCTTGCATGATCAGTGATGTTTATTAATAAATTGTGACACGTCGAGTACAGAAAATAACTAGAGGCTCTAAAGAGCCTGTGTCGCTCACCTTGGTCTATGTGCATATTAAACAAAGGACACAGATGGATTCATGACAAAATTGTGTTTTGCTGATAGTGATGTGTTTGTAGATCTTACTTTACTGAACATTCTTGGTACTTAGAATTTTCTCTATCTATAATAAACTTGGACCTTTAGATGAAAAATATTTTGTAAAAATTTACAAAAATTTACCAAATTAGTGAAAATTGTTAAAAATTGAATAAAATGGGCAACAACTCCTTAAGGGGTCAACTGACGATTTTGGTCATGTTAACTTATTTCTAGATCTTACTTAGCTGAACATTATTGCTGTTTACAAGTTATCTCTATCTATAACAATATTCAAGATAATAACCAAAAACAGCAAAATTTCCTTAAAATTACTAATTCAGGGGCCGCAACCCAACAACAGGTTATCCGATTTATCTGAAAATTTCAGGGCAGATAGATCTTGACCTGTTACACAATTTTACCCCTTGTCAGATTTGCTCTAAATGCTTTGGTTTTTGAGTTATAAGCCCAAAACTGCATTTTACCCCTATGTTCTATTTTTAGCCATGGCGGCCATCTTGGATGGTTGGCCGGGTCACTGGACACATTTTTTAAACAAGATACCCCAATGATGATTTTGGCCAAGTTTGGTGTAATTTGGCCAAGTAGTTTCAGAGGAGAAGATGTAAAAGATTACTAAGATTTACGAAAAATGGTTAAAAATTGACTATTAAGGGCAATAACTCCTAAAGGGGTCAACTGACCATTTCGGTCATGTTGACTTATTTGTAAATCTTTTTTTGCTGAACATTATTGCTGTTTACAGTTTATCTCTATCTATAATAATATTCAAGATAATAACCAAAAACAGCAAAATTTCATTAAAATTACTTATTCTGGGGCAGCAACCCAAAACCGGGTTGTCCAATTCATCTGAAAATTTCAGGACAGGTAGATCTTGACCTGATAAACAAATTTACCTCATGTCAGATTTACTCTAAATGCTTTGGTTTTTGAGTTATAAGCCAAAAACTGCATTTTACCCAAGGTTCTATTTTTAGCTATGGCGGCCATCTTGATTGGATGGCTGGGTCACTGGACACATTTTTCAAACTACATACCCTAAAGATGGTTGTGGCCAAGTTTGGATTGATTTGGCCAAGTAGTTTCAGAGGAGAAGATTTTTGTAAAAGATTACTAAGATTTACGAAATATGGTTAAAAATTGAATAATAAAGGGCAATTACTCTTAAAGGCATCAACTGACCATTTCGGTCATGTTGACTTATTTGTAAATATTACTTTGCTGAACATTATTGCTGTTTACAGTTTATCTCTATCTATAATAATATTCAAGATAATAACCAAAAACAGCAAAATTTCCTTAAAATTACTAATTCAGGGGCAGCAACCCAACAACAGGTTATCCGATTTATCTGAAAATATCAGAGCAGATAGATCTTGACCTGTTACACAAGTTTACCCCCTGTCAGATTTGCTCTAAATGCTTTGGTTTTTGAGTTATAAGCCAAAAACTGCATTTTACCCCTATGTTCTATTTTTAGCCATGGCGGCCATCTTGGATGGTTGGCCGGGTCACTGGACACATTTTTTAAACAAGATACCCCAATGATGATTTTGGCCAAGTTTGGTGTAATTTGGCCCAGTAGTTTCAGAAAAGAAGATTTTTGTAAAAGTAAACGACGCCGGACGACAGACGACGGACGACGGACGACGGACGCCAAGTGATGGGAAAAGCTCACTTGGCCCTTTGGGCCAGGTGAGCTAATAATTTACGTGATTACTGGACTCTGCTGCAAACCAAGAGTAAAAGGTTTCCATCAGAAATTCTATTTTATATTCCATTTACACTATGCAAATGAGTTTTAGAAAATTTTCAAAATCATGTTCACAAAAAATTCTCCTGATAAATTGAATGCAGCATCAATTTTGTACTAAGAACAAAGTTAATTTGTCAAATGTTTCCTAAAAGATAATAAAAAAAAAAATCACAAACAAAAAAATAAATCTCCTGATATTGAATACAGCATCAATTATGTGTTTCAGAATAAAGTAAATGTGCACATGGTTCCTAGACGATAATTAAAACATAACGATTCTATCAAGTTTATCTGATTGGAATAAAGGAATCCTTAATTGTATAATGAATACTACAACAGATTATAGTTATTTTAAAGAAGCTTTATACATTTTCATTCCACTAAATCAATAATTTATCTATGATAACATCAAGTTACGATTCAAAATAGGATTTATGGTATATAAGATAACATTGGTTTGTCTTTCAATTTTTATAATCATTTTAAAAAGTCTTAGTTCTCTCATTTAAATTGTTTTTCAATTGTCATTTCGCGGCCTTTTATAGCTGACTATGCTGTATTGGATTTGCTCATTGTTGAAGGCCATACAGTGACCTATAGTTGTTAAATTTTGTGTCATTTCGGTCTCTTGTGGACAGTTGTCTCATTGACAATCATACCACATCTTCTTTTTTATATTCTATAACCATATATATTGTTTGCTTTTTAAATTTGATAATTTTAAAAGTTAAATACTGGATGAAACTGTCAGAAAATGAACTATCAATCAAAGAAAAGTTTAAAAGGTAACAAAACAATTAAAACAACATTTGCTTTTCAAATGTCATTAGGGCAAACAGAGCCAAATTAATAACAATCAGAGTCAAGTCCCATAAGTTGAAATTCATGTGCAGAAACTAAATATAACTTGTAATGATAAGGTGATTTTATTGAAAGAAAACATTCAGGGGTTAAAAATTTTTGTTACAGCTAACTAGCCCAGGACTTATTGGCAGCAGGATTTTACTAGCCCTGTTGTAAGAACTGCTAGTCCATCAAAACTGACCTGCTAGCCCTAGCATGCCTTAAAAATAAAGAGTTTGCTGCAAAATACAAAGTGGGTGTCCTTTGTTTTGAAGGAGACATTATACACTGTATTTGATAATTTTTGTTGATCTGTTATTTACCCAAGAGAAAACGAAAACGGGATCCATCGGGATCCCAATGCAATCCCGGTGAAATTGTCGGGATAAGCCGGGGTAAGCATCTGGAGGCGGGATCCCATTCGGGATAAATATCTGAAACTGGGATCCCATTCGGGATAACTGTCTGAAGCCGGGATTCCAGTCAAGATGAAACGGGATACATATCGGACACTGGGATCCCAATCGGGGTAACTGTCTGAAGCTGGGATCCCAATCGGAACTGTTTAAAGCCGGGATCCCAATCGGGATGACTGTCTGAAGCTGGGATCCCAGTCTAGTTAAAACGGGAAATTGTATGAACCATATATTATGTTGTTGAAAATATGTAAGTGTTTCTGTGGTCGGGTTGTTGTCTCTTTGCCCTCTTTGACACATTCCCCACTTCCATTTTCAATTTTATTTTTATATGTCTCTGATAACATCAAGTACAGGTTATTGGTGTTAATTAACAATGCGTATGACACCAAAGCTGTCAGTTGAAGCCAATCACATTTAAGTGTCACTTAATATTCAGTTTGACAGATATTAATAAGTCAGAAAAATGCCGAGATTTTCGCGATAAAAATGGCAGGGCGTCCGAGAAATGTCAAAGAGTGTTTTGCCAGAAAAGCTTGGGCGTTTCTGTTGTTCCCCAAGTTCCCATAAGTGCGTTTCTATTAGTTGTCGTCCGGCATCAATGATTAGATAATGATCGACATCGTAAAACTTTGATTTCTCAACTTATGTAAACTGTAAAAAATCATAACCACGTTCTTTGTTTTCAACTGTACTGCCGTGGGACAGTTCGACCCTAGAAAATACTGACTACTGTCCTAAATAATGCGGCCACTATCTTATCCGCATGCACCATGTGCCGATTAATAAAGTATAATTTTCTTATATTTAGTAAAAACTGGCCAGTAATTAATACTTTTATGCGATACCCTTAATTTATTTATAATACCGTTACGGAGACAGATCAACTTGGCCGATATAATTTGGGGCGAGATTGTCACGTCGACGTTTGTGTACTGGTAAAAACGTCATCAAAATTTGTTTACGCTGAATTATGGACAGGACGAAGATGAAGATGTTTTCAGATAAGTGCATTAATAATTTAATTTAACATGTGTATATGTGCATATAATGATTATAAAAATAATTTATTGAGGAACTATGATTTGTATGGTTTTTATCTGAGCAAATCAACATCAGAAAGTCTGAAAGCATAAACTGAAAATATATTTATTTTTAACATATACAATGAATAAACTTGTTAACTTGTCACATAACAGGCATAAATAGTAGGTATGTCAACATTTAATTCAGTTGTGTGTATGTTTATTTGGTGAAAATAATAAGTCGCTATAGTTATTTATCGTCAGGGGATAAAAAAGGGGGAAGGTAATTAATTTGCCAAAAAATTAAAATAACCTTCCAAGACTTCATAATTATTTGGACTAGCTTCCAATCTACTGTATTCTATAAACATTAAACATGCAATAATATTTCTATTGGATTTGTTGCTTCAAAACGTATTGAACAAATGATTCTTTGTGGATTTTTTTGATACTTTTAGGGGATATACTGATCTTTTTAAATGGAGCTTCCAACGAAACAGATTGCATGCAGATATTCCAGTTACCATAATTTACTCAGCAATTCTAGTTGGAAGTACAGAGACAGCAAATTGATTAACAGAAAGGAAAACATGACATGTATCCTTTTGCATAAATAACCCAGGATTCCCAGTGGCAGTGCAATTTGAATTGGTGCATGTATATCCTGCTGGTATTTATTTTTGGGATCACGCTTTTTTTTCCAGGAATCCCAGTATATTTCCACTGGGATTTACATCGGGATCCCGCTTCTTTTACGGGAATCCCAAATTTATCCCAATACATTTACATCGGGATCCCGCTTATTTAGCGGGAATCCCGAAATTTTATCCCAGTGGGATCCCAATCAAAATCCCACAATATCCCAGTGGGATCCCAATCAAAATCCCACAATATCCCAGTGGGATCCCATCTAATTCCACCGGGATAAAATTTTGGGAATCCCGGACTTTTGGCGGGATTCCCGAAATTTTATCCCGGTGGAATTAGGTGGGATCCCACTTGGAATCCCATCAAAATTCCAGCCGGGATTCCAGTGGAATTCCAGATTTATTTTCTCTTGGGTATTCTTTTGGTGCTTCACCTAACTTAGTTGTTCCCATATTCAAAGCAGACCTTTTTTTTGCGTGTTTGGGGCAACTAACGGCAATATTCACAGAGCATTGTCTGGTTTTTTTCATCAGCAACAGCCAACCTTGCCAGGGGAATCATTGTGTCCCAGTTCTGCCAACTTTTCAGGAATAGAATTCGTGATTTTTTGGCCAAATTGTGAAGATCAAAGAGAAAAAACAATAGTTCAAAGGAAAATGCCGCCAAATAAGCATGAACATGTGTGAGTCTCGCGCTAAAGACTTGGCAGCCCTTCTGTCCTGGACACTATTTATTTCTTTCCGCTGCTTTTCCATGTCGTATTTAGCATTTTTGGGGGATGAATTTTCAGCCTCGTTACTCCTTTCATCTACCGTTTTTCGTTTTGAAACTGACGAAGTTCCTGGGGTTCCCGTACTAAAATATTAAGAAATATTTTGTTGCATGGTTTCGTGCTCAAGAGCTGTGCAACAAGACAGGTCAATACCAATCAATACATCATACCCCCAAATACCGTTAATTGAAAATTTCGGCACGATAAGCAATGTACAATACCCCAAGCCATGGTATGAGAAATCGATATTTAAAGTACGAGAATTGCGATCAACACATGATACCAGAACAACACATGATACCAGACCAACCAGACATGCCAGAGTTATTTGTTCTATTTTTAAAATATGTACAACAGGACCTGTACAAACCAGTTCAAATTCTTGGAATCCCAGATGATTTAAATGAATCGAAATGGCTAACATAGAATAGTGATGAAGGGATTTTTCACTTTCTATTTTGGAAATGTCAATAACTTTTTGTTACTAGTCCGTCGGGCATATCGGATTACACATTTTAATTGCCCGATGCGTAAATGATCTAGTCCCGGGCGTCGGGCTAGTGGATTTTTTAACCCCTGACATTAAGTCAACAAAAACTACAGCAATTCATATTCACTATTGCTACAACATTAATTCGCCGTTTCAGAATCTAATGCATCCTGGGTAATATTTTTAAAAGTGTACACCAAAACGTCCTGATTGGTTAAAAATGTCATAAACAATGGAAATTTAACCAATGATGTAACGTTACTTTCATTTTGGGGTACGAACAATGAAATTACCCATGATGCTTTAGATTCCGAAATGGCCAATTGTAAAACTAGTGTTGTAACTAGTAAATACTTCTAGTAAATATCTACAAAATAATTTCCCACAGGAACTCCCTTTATGGCTACAATGTTGAAGTTTTGTAAAAATTATATCCTAGAATGGAAAGTTGAAATGCCACTTAATTAAACGAAGTTGTGAGTTCAAATCCTGCATGTTTCTGAGACATTGGACTTCAATCTTAATTAACTACCGTAGGTACTCGCTTATAAGTCGGAAGTTTGGAAGTAAAATTCAGAATCCAGAGAGGGGTACCGACTTATATATGTAAAATTGTCATTTTTCTTGCATAAGGTCAGTCACTCAGGTTTTCTTCTGGAACTCCAGTTTCTTCAGCCAATACAGGGGCCTTGGGGCCAAGTGGTCTAAATAGTTACTACTGTAATCAATAAGGCCTACTCTGACTTGTCCAAGTCGGGTCAGTTAGACTTTAGTCTGTCGAGTTTGACCTTTTGAACCCTTACCAGAGTTAATGCGAACTTTAACCCGGTGTTTGGGCTGGTTTAGTCGAATTTCAAGATGGTGTCAAATAGTTGATACAAATAAAAGTGATATAAATAAACAGATGAAGAAGAAGGCTAAATAAATTTAATACTGCTGGTTTGACGAAGAAAATTTAATTTTTGCCTGTATTTTTGAATCAACAAATATTGTTAATGCGTGTATAAACTGTCAGTGATGTTTTTCAATGAAACAGAAATTAATTATTTTTTTCTGAATGATATTTATTTCTCAACCCTTTTAAGCTCACTAACAAACTACATTTTTCGAAAGCATATAGGATCAGGACTTTTCTTTCTGAAACATAATAAAAAAAAACTGTTCAGTAAAAAAAAAATAACTTTTCTTATGTCAGTCAACCCGATAGAAGAGTTTTGTCTTCAATTTGGAAAGGTTTTACACATTAATCACTTATATCTTAAGTCTAGTCAACCCCAGTTGGAAGAATCAAAGTAGGCCTAGCAAGTTTACACTCTGAGTTTGTGAACCCTGCTTGTATGCGTGCACCTGACTCCAATCTTAATTGACTAGGTTTGACAGTTTTCCTCTCCAAGGTCATTGTATTTCCCATGGCACTCTGGCTTCCTCTGCCAATAAAAACTGGCTGCTAAGAAAAAGCCCCAAAAGTGGTGCTTGAAAGTGGGGCTAAATACACAAAAAAGTGGTCGTACACAACAATTCGATCATTCAACCATTAAGTGGGCTATTTGGTGATTAAATAGTGAAACTTCATCTCTCGACCTTTTTTGTCTTTTTTTTTGTATTTTTATATTCTTAATAATGTGTCATCTCTCATACATTAGCTAAAAGTGTGATTATGTAAATTTTTGAATTTCATATCATACATATACCAGGGCACAACATGGCCTACCTTTTCTTGTTTGACTGGTTCCATCTTTTCACTCTCTGATTTGACTGTTTCCTCGATATAAGGGGAAGTAATTCCTTCACCTGGTTTATGTTTTCCTTCTCTGATGGCTTGGATAATGTTTTTCAGTTTGTGCATGTAAGCATTGATTGCATTGTCTGCAGCATCATACATAGCTGGACATCGGTCATTTCCATGGTCAAAGTAACACCACTGGTCACATTGGACTAATTCTTGCTAAATAAATAAATTACATTTTCAAAGGTTTTTATAATTACCGTTCATTTTAAGTCTTCCTCTTAGTGTCAAATTGTTTCATACCATAAATACTTTAATCCTAAATTCTTCATATTTATTTTAAAATTAATTGAAAAAATGAAATGCAACATATTTTATTCCTTGTTTTCACATCTATCAGGCCATTAGTTTCCCCGTTTGAAGTGTTCTACATATGGAATTTTAGGTCCTATTTTATATAGCTAGGCTGTATCAGTTTTGCTAAATGTTGAAGGCCATATGGTGACCTGTAGGTGTTAAATTCTATGTTATGTATTTAATCTCTGCTAGAGAGTTGTTTCATTGGCAATTATACCACATCTGCCTATTCGTATTGAGAAAATGTGCAACCATTAAACATAACTACAAAATTAATTTACTTGACTTGAACCTTTACCAAGGACTACTAAAATCAAAAACAGGAGATTGGTATTCTATTAAATTTTCATTTATATTCCACCAAATTTCTATTGAATTTCCATAAATATTACCTGATAGAGTCTGTCTGTTGGAAAAGATTTCTCCACTAAATAAATTGCAATTTTTTCTGCTCCACATTCAATGGCAAAGTTCACTGGATCAATGTTATTGTAGGTATTGAAAAACTGAAATGGAATATAATATTTACATATAGTAAATGAACAGAAAATTAAAATGTTGAAATTCTATACCTTTTTTTAACAATTCTGTCAAATATGAAATATAGCTTCTATCTCATTTAATTCTAAATTGATTTACGTTTGATTGATTGAATGGTGTTAAACACATCTTTCATAACTCTTGGCTAATATGGTGGGGACTATATTTTATGGATGAAGGAAGCTGGAAATCCACGAGAGAACAACAACCTCTTTCAGGAAAATTGGCAATCAATCCTAGTCAATTACCATAGGTGTTGAACTCACCTTCTATGAGCGTTTTTGAACAACATTAAAAGTGCGGTAAAATTTGAAAGCCAATGACCTAAAAATCTAATTTAGGGCCTATCAATAATAGAAAAGTAACATACAGACTTTTAATTCATCATTACAGGGGAAACTAAAGATAAACATGAAATTTTCAAACAAATGAATTTTCAAATGTAGAATATTGTATTAGCGAGTTTGATTTAAAAATACATCAATTTTAAATCCAAACAAATTGATTTTCTATTTTACATCTATCCTCAGCTAAAGAAAATAAACTAGATTAATGTTGATATGTGTTTGTTGAAACTTGAAACAAATTGTCCCTTTAATATATTGGACTTTAATGACATTTTTATGTTATTTCTGTTGATAATTTAAATCCAAAGAAATATAGCAAGAGAATGTCAAAATGACAACAAAGCAGGTTTTTATAACATTTATTAGTGTCATTTTAAAGCACTGAAAGGCTATAAGACCTGAATGGCAAAAGTGAAAACCATCAATATCTATATATCCAAAATGTTTTCCATTCTGAAATCAGTAACTGTAATGCTAATAATAAAATTACCTCTATTTTGTCATCAGTAACAACCTTTTAAAATTTGAAGTGCATTTATTTTAAAACCTTTTGCACAGAAACCATTTAAAAAAAAAAATCCCTATCAATTTAAGACCACCCCTCCTTTTCCCCTATCTAAGATCATAAATATAGCTAGACCTGCAGAAGTAAAAATTGTAGAAAAATAAAACCTCAATTTTGTCATCAGCCAAATTAAGGACAATAACTCATTTTAAAACTTCCATTAAAAAGCTAACCTGAGTCATAACTCATTAATACCAATATATTAAAAAGTTTGAAAAGCTATGGTTAAGATCAGTTCTCATCATCATTTCAGGCAAATGACTCAAAAGGACTTTTTCCATTCAATCAAGGACCATAACTCCTCAAATCAAATCATTAAAATGAAATTAACCTGAACTTTCTCATCAGATCCAACAACATAAATTTTGAAAAATAATTTGTTGAAAAATTCATCAGTTAAGGAAACTTATTCACTGAAGCTGTGAAAGTCAATTCTATTATTAGAATTATTTAGACTATCATTGTAAATCAGAAACTTCTTCAAATTTTCCTTATGTTTGTCTACTGCAAAATTCAACTGGATGACAACATATAAAATATATAAAACTATTTAAAACCAACTAACCTTCTGAACAAATTGATGCAAATGTTACAATGTCAATTAAAGTCTCTAACCAGTTAATTTAAGAAATGCTGATTTAAAATCCAAATAAAATGAAATTTATATCACCTTATATTAACTGTATCAAAATTACAGAATCAATAAACTAGCAAAGCTGAAAACAAACCTTTCACACGAATGGCTGATCCAATAATGTAAAAATCAAAGTAAAGAATTAAAAAGGCATCTATTTAAATGCTTTTATTGCGCATTTGTTATGATATGTTGAATTCATTAAAATATTGATATTTTATATAAATCATTTCAATTGTGACCTTTTATTGAATTTAATTGATGTAGATTTAAAACAATACGGTAGATTTATATTAAAATTATTGACATCATATGATAAACAAAACAAACTCAAATTTCCATTGAATTTTGAATGGATTTGATTGAATTAGTCCTTTGTTGGTGTGTTGGAATAATTGGTTCTTTCCGAGTTCATAATGAATACCTCCTAAATCTTAAAAGTGTGAGAAAATTTATCTTTTCCCAGGGTAAAAGTGGTAAATTTCTAACACTTCCATTTTGACAAAAAAGTTATTATAAATAAGTGTCAAGGTTAAAACACTAGCTACAACAGCTCAAATCTTAGAGGTCAATTTGATTTTTGGTGTTTTAACACCACTTTTAAGCACCGCATTTAGGCTATTTTGTGGCGGCCAGTTTTTATTGGTGGAAGAAGCCGGAGTGCCAGGATAAAACCACCAACCATTGATAGGAAAACTGACAATCCTAGTCAATTAAGAATGGAGTCAAGTGCACCCGTATAAGTGGGGTTCAAACTCACAACCTCAGTGTTGACTGGCTAGTGATTACAGTAGTAACTACTTAGACCTCTCAGCCACCAAGGTCCCCTTAAAGGTCAAACTTATTTATTTAATGCACTGTGTTACAGTTACATTTATGACTATAAGCAATTAAGTTGCTTAGGAATGTCAAAAAAGTCTGCAGGACTTTTAAAAATATTCTGTAGTCTTTTAAAATATGCATGTTCTAAATATAACTATCAAGTAAAATTACATGAAACTACACACAAAAAAGTGGAATTAAATCAATGTCATGAAGGTGTAAATACTGTAAAATTTAGCAGCAAAGTATAAAAATATAAGAACTAGTAGTGAATCTGCATCCAGTCAAAATGGGTACATTAAATCTAATGCCTCGTGTAGCAAGAGTGCCATAATGCTCTATGAAGTTAAGAACCCTTGCATCATCTCTTGGAGGGGTCTCTAGGTGGCCTGTTTCAAGGCTAAATTTCTGTCCCTACCCAATTTAACCTTATTTTTAGCAGACATCCAAATTTCCCTGACCTTGGTCACAGACAGCCTTTATCTACTTGTACCTATTGTATTTATTGTTAATTTGTTCTTGTCCTGAAAATGCATGAAATGTTGGCCACTGGATGTTCAGCAAGCATCAATCAATCTATCAATAAAATATGACCTTGAACTTTACACATGTGAACACTTATTTCTTTCAAGTATAGAGGGGGGATAGGACCTTTATCGGGACTCCGGGAACCGGTGTTTTAAAACTGGGGATTTCGGGATTGACCCTTCCGGGATCCGGGAATTCTTTATTCGAATTTCGGGACCTCTGGTTTATGTTGTTTTTAAGCCCGGGATTTTGGGATCAGGACCCCTCCTTCCCTCCCTCAGTATAATAACTTCTTTGACCTTTTTCATGGTAACATAAATGTCAAATCTAGAAAACATTTAAATAAGGTTTGAATAAAGAAGAATTTAGAAACAGAAAACTTACCTAATAACAAAACCACAAAAATCAATTAGCCGATGATTAAAATTTTCAGTTCAATTTGAATTCCACAAATGTGTTACGACAATATCCCAATATTTAATTTACCAAATATTGACATTTTCTATAGAACTCAATTATGTTGTATATAACAAATATAAGATATATAAAACAATATTTGTAGCACTCAATTGAAATTATCAATGATATTTGTTAAACAAAGCAAACTTACTTTCGTCTGAATTTGATTAAGATTTTATTTAACTAGCTTTGAATTTAGTTGATAAGTACGGTCATAAAGATTAACACCGGATTAATTCAAATTCAAATGAAGGAATATTTAAGATTATATGGTATTGCTCATAATGATATATTGAATTACTTCAATGGAACATGCTCTTAAAGTGACCTAAATTCAAGGCCATATGACATGTATGAGGAAAAAGGGGGCTGAGTTGAAAAAAATTCTAATCCAATTTAAACAAAAAAGGAGTTTCTTTCATAAAGTGAAATGGAGAAAGGATTCAGTTTTTTCTTGAACATTTCTTTAAAAATGTATCAGGAGAAAAGAAATCAATAGAAAATTGACAATCAAATATCTTTTTTTAGTATTTAGAAAGGCAATGTATGAAAGGGGAAATATACATTCAAAATAAATTGGGAAAAATTTGAAATTTATTTAAATTTTAAAGTGTATATAAAGGCAACTGTCACTATCTTTAAAGGCACTTTTAAATTTTTCAAATTCTGCAACTCTTTTCACAAAAAATTTTACCATTAAAATTGATTGAAAGTTATACTGAAAAGTGTATGACTTAAAAAAATTTTTACTCTTAAATTTTTTTGTGAAAAATGCAATGATTATATATAACCTTTGATGCAAAAAAACTGATTTTAAAGAAAAACTTAAAGAAGTGATTATCTAACATCAACATACTCAAGGGTGACTTTTTAACCAGATTTCTATTAACATAATCTATTATATTCTATTTTTAACATAAATACAAGAAGAATATGTCTGCTTAAGCTTTGCAGTTTTACTAGTTTAAAAGGGACATAACTCGAGAACAGTTAATCCAACAACACCCATATTATACCTCTGTCTGTATATTGTAATTGCAAGCATTGTGTATGAGTTTCATTAAATTTTGATGAGACAAACTTAAGTTAGAGTGCGGAAACAAAGACAGGACACACAGACAGAAGGAGAGATTGACAGTCAAGGGTTAAATGCCTCTTTTGCCGTAAAAAAAAATCACACTTTCAGATTTTGCAAGTTCAGTTGCAAATAAAAAAATCCCACACTATAAACTTAAAGAAACAGAATGTGCTCTTCATAAACAATCTAGTATAATTTGAATATAAACGTATACATCAATGAAACTTTCAATGAAAAAGCTTTGATCTAAATATACAATTCATTGGCATTGAAAACTTGTTAGTTAACGAATTTTTAGTATAAATATTGGATAATTGATTATTCCTCAATAATAAAAAAGATGTAAAAGAATCTTACATGTTTTTAGATTACCTTGTTGCATGATAGAAAACAATCAACAAGGGTTAATAAGAAAGTCATTTGTACTGTCCTTAGAAGACTTATTGATTAAGATTTTGATTTTATGACTATTTTGGAATTAATTAAGATTTGGAGAATATGCATTGATCAGACAATTTAACTACATTTAGGTCTCTTTCTGGTGTTGAATCCTAAATTCCAAATATGTTAATTTTTCTTTTAAAGACTTAAATCGACTATGTCAAAAAGGAGAAATATGATAATGTGTGTAGGAAAATAACCAAAAACAACTACCAACAATAAAAAAAATGTGCACAGGTTTAGTTTTAGAAAATTTAGAATGAGCATGATGAATGCTGGCTGCCATAATTAAGTTAAAATTGGTTGATTATTGTTTGCTTTACATTGAGGGACAGGTACAAATAAGTCTGAACTGATTATGATGGCCAATATAATGATTGTTGTCCGTTCTGGTTTTTCTAATTACCTTTTCATCAATAGATCTTATAACAGCTAAATCTTTGATGGTTCCTAGGATATTGCGTACTTTGACCTCATCTTTTCTGTGTATACCACTCTTAAGCTGAAAATTAACAAAGAAATACATGATCCTGCTTAAAAATGAAAGAGAAATGTTCTTCAGTATGATAATATTCAAACTGTTATAAAAAAAAACACATGATAAACTTCAATTATCTATAGATTAGACCAGATGCGTTGTTTTTTTCATATTTGAATTGTTTTACACTAGTCGTTTGGTTTTTTTTATAGCTTGCTGTTCTGTTTGAGCCTAGTCTTCATGTTGAGGACCTCCTTTTACCTAGCTGTGATTGTTTACCTTTTAGTTTTATTGACACTTATGCCACATTTCCTTATTTATATATACCCAAGACAAAGTGCATGATTTGCTTAGAATTTGTCCCAAGTACACAGATGACCCATCTGCACTTTCATTTTCTATGTTCAGTGCACTGTGAAAATGTTAACTAAGTTTCAAGTTGATTGGACTTCAACTTCATCAACCAAATATGACACAATGATATGCTTCATTCATTTCTAACAAATTTACACCATTATCCAAGGTTTAGGTGAGTGTTGGGATTCAGAGCACCCGAACATGTTTAACTCTGCCACATGCTATATGTGTCGGTCATAAGTCAGAAGCCTGGAATTTAGTGGTTGTCATTTGTTGCTGTACATGTTAACTATTTGTTTATATAGTTCAGCATTTTGTACATAAATTAGGCTGTAAGTTTTCTTATTTTAATTGTTTTACATTTGTCATTTTCAGGTCTGTTACATGTATAGCTATGTGATATTGGCTTTGTTCATTTTTGGAGGCCATACAGTGACCTATATTTGTTAATCTCTGTGTTATTTGGTCATTTGTGGAGAGTTGTCTCATTGGCAATCATTAAAACTTCTACCTTTTTATAGTATAAACCAAGAGAACAATAAAAACCAATAAATTGATTAAAGAAAAACAGATAAACAGTCTAATAATAAATATATACCACATGTTGTGTAACTTCGGAAATATAGATCACATCTTAGTTTAGCTTTACAAATAATTATATTCATCTTATATTTAAAATTTATATTACACCTCTTAATATTGCCTAAGCTATTGTGGAGATGAATTTTAATCCCATTATTTTTGTACTTAAATCTATCATATCTACATAATAATCCTTAGTGATTAAAGGTAAACTGCTCAGGTGAGTAAATACCTGTCCTCACATAGCCGAATTAGTCTGCTTTTGTCAAAATATAATCAATTTCATTTTGAAATAGGTATTAATTTCATCCGAAATTCTTTAGTTGACGCTGTGAAATTAAGAAAATCTCTGTGTTGTCTGGTGAAAAGCTGTCTTCTTTCCATACAAAAGTTTACCGACTTTAGATAAATATTTTGTTTTTTGTAACCATAAAGTTGTTTACAAAATACATACAAAGGGATAAGCATTTATTTACCAAACGTTTGCAATTCAAGTGCAAATTATCATGAATAAATTTGTTTACTGTATTTTAAGATCACTGCATAAAAGGTCATAAAAGAATTTAAAGATTCATCTTTATATAATGTATTCCACCCAACTCTCAAAACTATTTTCTGTTATTAAATATTGACTTTAGCGATCATGAGTATATTATAATACTCAAGAGTATATTATAATACGTCTCAAGAAGGTACAATATACATATACCTCGTACAAAATACATTCTAATTTGTTTCTCAATTTAAATTTGTTTTTCAGACAACATACATACTGTACGAGCAGACCTTGTACAAAACTGGGATACAATACAAGAAGACAAAAGACAGGGATAAAGTACAAAAAGAGTATAGTCATAAACTAACAAGAGGCTCCAAAAAGCCAGTATTGCTGGTCAAACAGGATTTATATAGTTTTGGCTTTTTAATTGTGATTATCAGTGTTTGCTTAAAAATGCCACTTAAAAATTCTTTGTTATGGTCATATTTGCTTCAAAATAAATAAACATTGACTGCAATCTCACTGCTAATAGATTTTAAATTTTTGATCATATTTATACTGTAAGTTTTGTTCTAACTTTAGCAACAGCAGCCATGTTTGTTGATAGATCCGTTATATATCAATTACAACTTATAAACTTTGTTCAGTAGTTGTTGTTTGTTGATATTATTTTTTCTATATAGATTAGACTGTTGATTTTCATGTTTGAATAGTTTTAAAACAAGTAATTTTTGGGGCACTTTATAGCTTGCTCTTGTTGAAGACCTTACTTACCTTGACCTGTAAGGATTTACTATTACAAATTGTGACATGCATGAAGAGTTGTCTCATTGGCACTCATACCACATCTTCTTATACTAGAACATTCAGTTAAAGTTTGAAGGTATTCTTGAGATAGTTTACGATGATGAGAGCAAAGAGAGATGATGACGGACAACAAGTGAAGGCATAAGCTTACATGGCCCTCTGGGCCAGCTGAGCTAAAAAGGACAAAAAGTATAACCAAAGTTAGACAAGCAATCACAGAATGATTTTACATTACAGCATATTTTCCCCAAAACAAGAAGAACAAGAATATGTCAATAGTCCATGGATGCCCCATCCACACTATCACGTTCTATGTTCAGTGTACCACGAAACTCAGGGGTAAAATCTCTAATTTGGCATTAAAATATGAAAGATCATATCATAGGAAACATGTGTACTAAGTTTCAAGTTGATTGAACTTCAACTTCATCAAAAACTACCTCAACCAAAAACTTTAACCTGGAGCAGGACAGATAGACGGATAAACGGACGAACAAACAGACACAGACTAGAAACATAATGACCATTAATAGGTCATAAAAATACAAAAATACAAATATTGAAGTACAATTAAACATAACGGGTCAGGTAGCCCTGAGTACTTCTGGTCCATTTCTAATAAATCAATTGCAATTTAAGAATCTTACACACATGCACAAAAGAAGAAAACAACAAATTTTAAGAAAGGACATTTTAAAGTACTTGTACATGTATAAAATCATAAACAAATTATTTTGTCCATGCATTTTATTTCTTAAAATTTCTAGAATGATTGATGCTACTTATTTATTGTTTTGTAAAAAACAAATTTTTTCAAAATTGTTGTGACATAATTTAGTGCATTGAACATAAAGTAGAGTGATTTTACATGTAATTTTTATTTACATTTTCATCAAGATCAATATATTCTCGAAGGTTAACATTTATATGTATTGAGATCTTTAAAAGGATACAAATAAAAACATTTCAACTTTACGTAAATATTTGAAGGGCATTAATACTTCAAGATTGAATAGATATACGATGTAAGAAATAAATCAGATCCATTTAAAACGAACCACAATTATGATTTAAAAAAATATCTCATGTTTATATCCTAACTACCGAACAGATTTTAAAGCTGAATTAAATGAACTCATCGACTCAATTTTACACAATCTATTAAACGATTTCTTGCTTTGTATAATAGCATTTAATCTCTCATAATAAAGTTATTTCAATAGAATATATAACTATTGTCAGACATAAGTATTTAAATGTATGTGTGCTTATTTAATAGTTGTGTATTCAAAATTGTTTACTTTTGGAATTTCATTGTTGTACAAAGCAAATAAGGCTTGCAAAAGAATGCTAATTACAAAATTTTGAAAAGAACCATGTATAGAACACTTTTGAGGTCAAATTGTATTTTTCCATATTGTATCCGTTCTAAAATATCATATGTTGACATAACGGAGTTTAATATATTTGGTTGCACTTCAATTCACTGAAATTTGTCATAAGATTTCACATCAAAACGATCAATATTTAACGTTAAATTATTTTTATAGAAAATATTTGAATGAAAATTTCTCATTGAAAAAGTGTTGTGAATTTAAACTTGCTAAATTGAATGAAAAGAACTCATTGGACCTATGCATCACCCCGCTGAAATTACCTTAAATTAAAAATACATTGCAAATGTACTTAAAGTAGTGAATAAACTGTCTTTAATATATATATAAAGAAAGGATTTTGGGAGGTTTTACACAAGAGATTTAGGAGACCTCATGTAACGGTCATTCATATTTATACTGGTGTAATTGAAGTGTCTTAGTGAGTGTTATGAAAATATCTCTTTGAAATGGTTACGGGTACTTGGTTTGATTGTTTTGATATAAAGTATCATATTTGATAAATGTACGTACTATGGATTAATATTTGTTCTTGGGATACCAACTTTTTCATGGATGTATAGGATAACACCAATTTTTTTTATCAAACAAAATTTAAGTTTCCTTAAGGCTAATTAACAAGTACATGTTGGCAGACTAAAGAAAAACCACAAAATCAAAGATTCACAAAAAAAATGTAATAAATTTTTCCCATCAATCGACAAAAAACAAATGAATCCACATAAAGCAAAATATTATAGGACTAATAACAATCGCCCAGTAACATGAGTGTCTGTCTGTTATGCATGTACTATAAATTAGGGAGATGTTGTATGATTGGCATTGAGACAACTGTCTGCCCCATGCAGATACCAAAGGCTAATACTTTTGATACTGGTAGCTTAGCTATAAACATGATAAATGACAGACAAACTTGCATCAATATAACAAATGGTATGCTCAACCAGAAGTCGATTTCACAAAAAAAAAATTACAACCAAGATTGATTGGAAGTATACTGAATTGTTCATGACTTACGCTCAATCTAAAATAGTCTTGAGTATTTTTGTGAAACCTACTTCAGGTATATATCCACTCAGAGTTTTAGTAGATTCAAATGATATATTCAGAAATACCATGAGTTATCTTCCTGTAACCTACCTCTGAAACAAGATCTGCTACATCCATTTTGAAATAAAACTTTACAACCTCATCTGTAAAATAAAAGAAATTTTATATATAATTAAGCTCTTATTATATCATTACTTCACTATTATACTTTACTATAACTAAAAAAATTGGTACAAGTCATTAAATCACAATGCATGATTAAAAAGGGGGGATAGGACCTTTATCGGGACTCCAGGATTGGGTGTTTTTATGCTCGGGATTTAGAGATTGACCCTTTCGGGATCCGGGAATTCTTGTTTTCCAATTTCGGGACGTCAGGATTTACTTTATTTAAATTCGGGACCTCGGGATTTCGTTTTTTTAAGCCGGAATTTCGGGATCAGGACCCCTCCTATCCCCCTTCATTAAACTTTGAGTTCTTCAACATCTTCAAAGGTTAATGTTCCTGAAAAATAAAATAGCCTTAAAAGGGCACTTAAGTTAAGAGGTATGAACAAAATATTAATATGATTTTGTTTGGTTTAATCAATAATAATTTAGTGTCTGTGCAGTAATAATTCATTTTTAACAACTGATTTGGTTCAATTTTGTCAAAATAAGCCAAAAAAACACTAATTTGCTGATGAATTATTCACTTAACCTGATTCTCAATCGCATGTCCAATGAAGGCATGTACTGGTATTAGCAAACAAGAATCAATTATATGAAGAAGGAGGCCATACACATACATGTACATGTATACGCCATCTCTATAATTACATGCACATTTTTACACCAAGGAATGAATACTTATTGTAAACTATAATAAAATTGTGATGGTATTATAATGGTCTCT
Organism: Mytilus edulis; assembly: GCA_019925275.1. Taxonomy (NCBI): domain Eukaryota; kingdom Metazoa; phylum Mollusca; class Bivalvia; order Mytilida; family Mytilidae; genus Mytilus; species Mytilus edulis. Next base: position 37,436,263 of record CM034351.1, read on the forward strand.
CCAAAGTTTATGTAACAAGTCAGTAGCTATAAATTTCCTTTTGTTTGCATATATATCTAAAATAGGATCTACACATGTAGCTTCCACTCATAACAAATAACATGTAGATGTTGTTTCAAACTTACAATAAGTGGCAACAGGTTGTAACACAGATAATAAGGGTTTAAAGAGAATAAATAATAGTTTGCAAGACAAAATAAGATATGAGTATACTATGTTTATAAATAGGTATTTAATTTGATAATTTAGTAGATTTAACCCAATGAAGGAATTTATATTTTATTACATTCATGATGTTATATCATGTCTACTCTATCAATCTGAATTAAATTTACAAGCTACTGTTGAAGATTGAAATAATTGGAATAATTTAGAACCAAGTTGGCCAGAAAATAAAATGCAACCGAACTGTATGTCTTGTACAAATGACTAGTGTTCTATTTTAACTTAAAAATCATTGTCTTGCAAGTACTGAATGAAGCATTGCTACATCCATTGATATCTGTACGTACATTTGTACATACCGGCTAACTTAAATTCAAAATCTCCATCCCTCGGATCTAAGTGCAAGAGAACCTTATGTTCCTCAAAAATATTGTCATACTTAAACACCCTGTTTACTCATTTCAATGCATTTTGGGACTGTAGGTTCATGTATATATATAATTTAGTCTTGATTCTAAGACAGACATTTCAAATGCAAATGAACAATAACAATTAGACTGAGATTGCTTCAGAAAATCTTGAGAAGATTTATTAAAATATTAAATGGCATATCTGGTTACACCTTTGTTGTATATTCAAAGGTCTTTATAAATCTTAAGTTACTTCGTTTTTAAATGATCTGGCAAAAATCATAAAGGATTATATCATATTCATAAAGTAGTTTACATACGTTTTGTACATTTTGTATATATTTATGCAATTTCTATTCTATACACTACAACACAATAATATGACATTTTGGAAAGTTCTAATATCTTATTTTACTAATATTACACAACTTTTTCAAACCAGTTGAAGCTATATGGGGCCTTGTTCAAACAATATGTTTGTGCATCACACTTTTCATAAAAACAAATGTTTTACCATTCATGAACACATCAAACATAACTTTTTTAATGATTTTAATTTCTCTTATTAAAAATACTTCATAAACAATGTACCTTGACCTATAATGGTTTAATTCTATAAATTGTGACTTGGATGGGGAGTTGTCTCATTGCCAATCATACCACATCTTCCTATATCTATAGACAATAAGAATCTAATAATGTTCACTTTCTTAATTTTTTCCTGGCTTAGCTCACTGATGATGACAATTCGAATTTCGCAATCTTTGACCCTCTAAAGGGGGTCTCATTGGGGGGGTTCTGATCCCGGATCCCACTTTACTGTTTTGTCAGATTCCTGTATCCCACTTACACTATGTTCATGTACGTAAGCAATTCTCATTTTTTTGTAATTTCCAGTGCCCCCCTAGAATTCATTTTCCGTTTTCACGGCACAATAATTTGACTTTCACGTGTCACACTTACAAAAAATTGACAATCCTGCGTCACGCTTAGACCCCAATGAGACCAACTCTAAATGACTGGGTTTTTATTCGAGAAAGGACTAAATGCCATAAGGTGTATTGAAATTGACGGAATAAAACATTTAATATTCTAAATCAGACTCTCACTGAACTACATGTAGTATAGATATTTGTTAAGACCAGCTGAAGGACGCCTCCGGATGTGGGAATTTCTCGCTACATGTTCATTGAAGACCTGTTGGTGACCTTCTGTTGTTGTCTGTTCGTCGGGTTGTTGTCTCTTTGGCACATTCCCCATTTCTATTCTCAATTTTATTATCAAATTCCAATAGGGGTTATTATTATATAATTAGCATTTATGTATTACATCAAAAATCAATTTTATGTTATACTTTGATTATGCATTTAATTTTTAATTATATAATGGTGCTTTAATCCATAGACAATTAAGTAATTTGAAGTAGTCAGCTCCTTAAAAACAAATAAAACACCAAGGCTAAGTTATTGTTTTTGCAGCTTTTTTTTCTTCTTTTAATTGTCCAAGTGATACATGTGTACAATAATATAAAGAGTAACAGGTATTTAATATATTTGTTTTTGAAACAATTTTTATATGTGATCAAATCAACACAAATGAATACGGGATCACAGTATTGTAAATACACTTTTAATTAACTTATCCATGTGTAAATTTGCAAAATTGAAAATCAATATTTTGATAACAAGATGTGAAAATGGGTGATTAAACAATTGAAATCAATAAAGCTAATTAGTAACTCATGTTTTCTTACCAGTAAAGGTGTTTTAATCGCATATGGTTCAACACCTTATCAAATTACAGGTGAAAATAAAATTTGTTGCACGCACCTTTAATGTATCCAAGTGATACAATAATTTGCAATGTAAAAACTAAAAATATATAAATTACTATTGTAAAGTACACCGGGTCGTGTATCACATTTGTACGCTTTGAAAATCTTAAGTATGGATCACTAATGTCAAATCATTTTCCCATTGAAGTTATCGCCATAGAGAATGTAAACAAAAACCCATGTGATTATTTATTTAACGGCGCGAAAACCATAGTGTCAAAAATAATACGGATCACACCGGAAATGTCGTCCGGAAAATTGGATCAGATTAAATTAATCATGTTATGTTAGCACGCGACATACTGATTAGGCTTCACAAATCATAAATGTTTTAAAAATTGTGTTGTAATATCATGCAAGCTGAAGTCAAAATCTTGTGACACATATCACATGTAAAAGTTTTTTTAACTGCATCATAGCTGAGACTACTATGCGTTATAGTAGTCTCAGATCATGATAGCTTAAATCTTCGTTAGGGGACGACTATTTGATATTCAGGGGGGGGGGGGGGGGGGGGGGGGCAGGATGTTTGGAAATGAATAACTCAGCCTTGATTATCACACATGGTTTGTTCTTTGGTAGTTTGAAAATAAATTACCTGACTTGCAATGTATTGAAAATAAATAACTCAGCAGGTATATAGCTTCTTGTGCCTTCAGCGGTTCAAAACGCTTAAAAAAAAAGAGGCTAGGTAAAACCAAACTTTAAAATAGTGCTATGTATGTATGCAATACATGTGCATGTGTATATTGGTTGGGAATATATATGATTCATTTCGTGATGAAAAGTATAAACTACTTAATCTAATTATACCAATTGTCTTTTATAATATACATTGGCACTCACACCACATCGAGTCCTTTATCTATGTATTTGTGTTTCATTTGTCCTGTCTCGCTATGTATTATCTTAATATGTTTGTATATATTGTCCTCTTTACACAAGTATGTGTCTGCGGTTATGAATAAAATCTTGAATCTTAAAATTTCTGCAGGGGATAATGATTAGTTCTGATTAAATGGTACACAATAACTTGACTATACATGAATTATTCATAATTAACAAATAATATTAAAATTGTATGTTTTCGAATATCATAAATATAGTTGTGAAAATGAATAATCAGTCCCTTGCTTTAGTTAATGAAAATGAAAAATCTTGCTTCAATAGTGCAGAAAATGAAAATCCTCCTGCCCCCCCCCCCCCCCCCCCGAATATCAAATGGTCGTCCCCTTAGTTAAACAAACAAGTTAAAACAAAAGTCGGAGGCTATTTTGAGACCCCTCTTTTGACAGTGCCGGCAAAATAGAAAAACATGCTACTTTGCTGACACTAAGCAAGCGGAAGCCAATTCTGCAAGATAACGATTTGGTTTACATTATGCAATTAAAAAAAGCTCACTATCATATACTTTCCAAAGCAAATTAAATTAATTCAAACTTTTTTTTAATTTGAAGATATCTAATTTTATGAAATTACTTTTGTTAGATACGTTTTGCACCAGCCACAAACAGAGTGTGGCCAAAAGTATTCGCTGAGATTTTTTTCCTATATATTGTATATAAAACTACTTTTTTTTCAAAAAAAAAATGTGGGGTCATTTTTGGTTTGATTTTTAGCAACTTGGTAGCAATAGAAACAAAATTGTCACAGGTTTATTTGGTTTTATATATTGTTTTGTGGATAATTTTTTTTCACAAGAAATTTAACACAAAATATTATTTTCTGTTCTGAAATTCGCTATATATTCAACCAAATTAAATTATAAAAAAATATTGTATGTGTACCTTTCAAGAGAAAACAAAAATACCTGAGGACACAATTATTACCAAATAAACAAACATACTTCAGACAATTCTACGTCTTTTAAGGCCTTGTTGATCAAAATCTAACCATAAATGCCCATCAAAACAATTTTTCAAAAACATGTGTTTTTATATGAATATAGATTGCCAAAAAATGAAGGTGACGAATACCAGGTTCTGTATATATTTTTATTTGGCAATTGCCAATGACAGTCAGCAGGGTTAAAGCACACCAGTTGTTCGACCTGTTAGTCAAATGCGTTTTGTTTAAATATACTTTTTCACTTTTTATTTTTTTTGGAAAATGTTGTTTGTGCTGTATTTAGACCCTTCTACAACGAAATTTGTTTTACATGCACACGTATAAAAATCGTGGTTTTTATCCAACGCAATCTTAGGTTTGAACGTAGTTTTCAATTTAGACTCGTTTATATTTTTTCGTTTGGGCTTGTATCATATTTTCCCTCCGGTTTATATGATCCGTTCATCCTATATTGACTCTTAAAATTCAAGAGTCTATCTAAAAATGAGGGTACATTTTATATGGCATTACAAATACCGTTTCGATTCCTAACATCACTGAAGAGACATTTATTATCGAAATCCGGATCTGGTGTGCAAAAAAATATTGACACCTTAATGTTTGTGGCATAATGTCGTGCCCACAAGTTAATTGTTTTCTGTTTAGTATTAAATGTATATTAAGATCCATTTGGTTACATCTTGACCTGATCAATTTTATTTGGCAATTGCCAATGACAGTCAGCAGGGTTAAAGAACATCAGTTGTTCGACCTGTTAGTCAAATGCGTTTTGTTTAAAGAGGGTTATAATTGCACCAGACACAAGTTGGTTCCTTTTTCCTTTTTCCTTTTTCGATATTCAAATTTTGAAAAATATTACAAGTCCAAACTAAAAAAAAAATTTCCTTCAAAATTTGTTTTCCTCAGAATTTTTTTTTCCTCAAATTTTTTTTTCCTCAAATTTTTTTTTTTCCTCAAATTTTTTTTTTCCTCAAATTTTTTTTTCCTCAAAATTTTTTTTTCCTCAAAATTTTTTTTCCTCAAATTTTTTTTCCTCAATTTTTTTTCCTCAAATTTTTTTTTCCTCAAAAAGTTTTTCAAATTTTTTTTTCGTTTCCTTATTCGGTTTCTTTTTCCTTATTCGATTTTCATTTCCTTATACAGTTTCTATTTCCTTATTCGATTTTCATTTCCTTATTCGATTTTCATTTCCTTATTCGATTTTCATTTCCTTATTCGGTTTCTTTTTCCTTTTTCAATGTTTATTTCCTTTTTCAGTTTCTATTTCCTTATTCGGTTTCTATTTCCTAATTGGATTTTCATTTCCTTAATCGATTTCCATTTCCTTATTCGATTTCCATTTCCTTATTCGGTTTCTATTTCCTTATTCGGTTTCTATTTCCTTATTGGGTTTCTATTTCCCTTTTTGGGTTTCTATTTCCTTATTGGATTTTCGTTTCCTTATTCGATTTCCATTTCCTTATTCGATTTCCATTTCCTAATTCGGTTTCTTTTTCCTTTTCCAATCTTCATTTCCTTTTTCGGTTTTTTATTTCCTTATTCGGTTTCTATTTCCTTATTCAGTTTCCATTTCCTTATTGGATTTTCATTTCCTTATTGGATTTTCATTTCCTTATTCGGTTTCTTTTTCCTTATTCGGTTTCTATTTCCTTATTCAGTTTCCATTTCCTTATTGGATTTTCATTTCCTTATTGGATTTGCATTTCCTATTCGGTTTCCATTTCCTTTTTCGATATTCAAATTTTGAAAATATAACAAGTCCAAACTGAATTTTTTTTTTCCTTCAAATTTTTTTTTCCTCAAAATTTTTTTTTTCCTCAAATTTTTTTCCACAAAATTTTTTTTTCCTCAAATTTTTTTTTTCTCAAAAAATTTTTTCAAATTTTTTTTTCGTTTCCTTTTTCGGTTTCTCTTTCCTTATTCGATTTCATTTCCTTATACAGTTTCTATTTCCTTATTCGATTTCCATTTCCTTATTCAATTTTCATTTCCTTATTCGGTTTCTTTTCCTTTTTCAATGTTCATTTCCTTTTTCGGTTTCTATTTCCTTATTCAGTTTCTATTTCCTTATTGGATTTTCATTTCCTTATTCGATTTCCATTTCCTTATTCAATTTCCATTTCCTTATTCGGTTTCTTTTTCCTTTTTCAATGTTCATTTCCTTTTTCAGTTTCTATTTCCTTATTGGGTTTCTATTTCCTTATTGGGTTTCTATTTCCTTATTGGTTTCTATTTCCTTATTGGATTTTCGTTTCCTTATTCGATTTCCATTTCCTTATTCGATTTCCATTTCCTTATTCGATTTCCATTTCCTAATTCGGTTTCTTTTTCCTTTTTCAATATTCATTTCCTTTTTCGGTTTCTATTTCCTTATTCGGTTTCTATTTCCTTATTCAGTTTCCATTTCCTTATTGGATTTTCATTTCCTTATTGGATTTTCATTTCCTTATTCGATTTCCATTTCCTTATTCAATTTCCATTTCCTTATTCGGTTTCTTTTTCCTTTTTCAATGTTCATTTCCTTTTTCGGTTCTATTTTCCTTATTGGGTTTCTATTTCCTTATTGGTTTCTATTTCCTTATTGGATTTTCGTTTCCTTATTCGATTTCCATTTCCTTATTCGATTTCCATTTCCTTATTGGATTTTCATTTCCTTATTCGATTTCCATTTCCTTATTCAATTTCCATTTCCTTATTCGGTTTCTTTTTCCTTTTTCAATGTTCATTTCCTTTTTCGGTTTCTATTTCCTTATTGGGTTTCTATTTCCTTATTGGGTTTCTATTTCCATATTGGGTTTCTATTTCCTTATTGGATTTTCGTTTCCTTATTCGATTTCCTTTCCTTATTCGATTTCCATTTCCTTATTGGATTTTCATTTCCTTATTCGATTTCCATTTCCTTATTCAATTTCCATTTCCTTATTCGGTTTCTTTTTCCTTTTTCAATGTTCATTTCCTTTTTCGGTTTCTATTTCCTTATTGGGTTTCTTTTCCTTATTGGTTTCTATTTCCTTATTGGGTTTCTATTTCCTTATTGGATTTTCGTTTCCTTATTCGATTTCCATTTCCTTATTCAGTTTCCATTTCCTTATTGGATTTTCATTTCCTTATTGGATTTGCATTTCCTTATTCGTTTCCATTTCCTTTTCGATATTCAAATTTTGAAAAATATTACAAGTCCAAACTGAATTTTTTTTTCCTTCAAAATCTTTTCCTCAAATTTTTTTTCCTCAAAAAGTTTTCAAATTTTTTTTTCGTTTCCTTATTCGGTTTCTTTTTCCTTATTCGATTTTCATTTCCTTATACAGTTCCTATTTCCTTATTCGATTTCCATTTCCTTATTCGATTTTCATTTCCTTATTCGTTTCTTTTCCTTTTCAATGTTTATTTCCTTTTTCGGTTTCTATTTCCTTATTCGGTTTCTATTTCCTTATTGGATTTTCGTTTCCTTATTCGATTTCCATTTCCTTATTCAATTTCCATTTCCTTATTCGGTTTCTTTTCCTTTTTCATATTCATTTCCTTTTTCGGTTTCTATTTCCTTATTCGGTTTCTATTTCCGTATTGGATTTTCATTTCCTTATCGATTTCCATTTCCTTATTATTTCTGTTTCCTTATTCGGTTTCTATTTCCTTATTCGGTTTCTATTTCCTTATTCGATTTTCATTTCCTTATTCGGTGTCTATTTCCTTATCGATTTCCATTTCCTGATTCGATTGGCATTTTCCTTATTCGGTTTCTTTTCCTTTTCAATATTCATTTCCTTTTTCGGTTTCTTTTCCTTTTCAATGTTTATTTCCTTTTCGGTTTCTATTTCTTTATTCGGTTTCTATTTCCTTATTGGATTTTCGTTTCCTTATTGGATTTTCATTTCCTTATTCGATTTCCATTTCCTTATTCGATTTCTGTTTCCTTATGCGGTTTCTATTTCCTTATTCGGTTTCTATTTCCTTATTCGATTTTCATTTCCTTATTCGGTGTCTATTTCTATTCGATTTCCGTTTCCTGATTCGATTTGCATTTCCTTATTCGGTTCTTTTTCCTTTTCAATATTCATTCCTTTTTCGGTTTCTATTCCTTATTCGGTTTCTATTTCCTTATTGGATTTCATTTGTTATTCGATTTCCATTTCCTTATTCGATTTCTGTTTCCTTATTCGGTTTCTATTTCATATTCGTTTCATTTCCTTATTCGGTTTCTATTTCCTTATCTGATTTCTTTTTCCTTATTAAATTTTCATTTCCTTATTCGGTTACTATTTCCTTATATTTACAACTATCAAACATCAACACACTCCAAACTGGATGTAAATGAAAGATATCTAGAGTCAATATACAGCTCGAACAAAAGACAAAAAAGAAAATATAGCGAGCTTTTTTGGGATGAATGTAGTAAAGACCGAACGTCAGTTTTAGTCGGATATACTTTAATGTTAGTCTTACATGTTGTTCTGGAACTCATTCCTCATTTATTCGTCAAGTGATCATCCTTTTATATTGTTAACGTTTCATTGCGTACATCGCTTAATGTGCGCCAGTTTTAGGAGTTTTATACAGGACAGTGTAGGAATCCATGTTACTTTCCCCTTTCTCTGAATAACGAAAACTGCTCAGCGGGTCATGTGCACAACTACAAGGAACATTCAGCGGACACGTTCTTCTTCTTCTTCCGGTAAGCGGCCACCGTCAACTGGTTGTTCAAAGGAACAATTCATGGCTAACCACAGCGTGAGTTTCATTTAAAACATTACAAATTTTGTATTTACATCAGTCATGAACTGTTTTAATATCTTTTCTTATGTTATAAAGAAATTATGAACATTTTACCGTTCAAACTGTTCGTATCTGAGATGTTACAACTTAATTCCAGACAGAACCCGACGTGTGCAAGAATATTTGTCTATTTATTATTATAAAGAACTTTAACGGCTTTATATATCTACGAACTGTTTATCCGTATATTTTATGGACTTAAATTATCATTGAACACATTGTAAAATTGTATTTATATTTTATTTTCAGTTTTTCATCTTTTGGATTGGTAGTAAAATAAAAGTCAGCTCCTGATTGTTTTATCCTTACATTAACCCAGTCATCTTGGTAACACTCACTGGTCCGGCCAGTACACATGTATAGATGTGTATATATATCATTGATTCAGTGGCGATGGCAAATAGACACTGATAAGTCTTGAATAAAATTTTATAGTTTTGAATGTTTCTTCATGAGTTGACTAAAAATAAGTGGAGGTATGTTCTTATTGCCGACAAGAGAGGCCCTCTACCTATATTAATTTGTGCATAAAGCGATTGAAAGTTGTTAGATACTGAATGCTTTTACCACAAATGCGCCTAAGTTTTAATCTGTGTATATATACTTAAAATACGATGATAAAATTCATGTCTTGTTCAGGATTTCTGTCAGATCCAACCATGTAGAAGTCATGTTTGTGAGATATGGTTTTAGTCGATGATGTTCATGAAGGACCTGTAGTACAAAGTATATCACTGGATTGAGCTCTCTGTCTAAGTGTATCATTAAAGTGCTTTGCTTTGAGCTGAGTTCATTGCGGTGCAATTCATTTTTTGTGAAATAAAGATTTGACAGACAACTCTCATGTACAAGGATTTGTCAAAGTAGTATTCATTCTATGTACAATGTATGTAATCACTGTGCTTAAACGGCCGTGGGTAACTTAAGTTACCCACAGCCCAAGATGGCGGACTCTAAACTTGTTGAGATGATAGGTGATACGAAATCTACTTTTTGCAACGTTTTTCATGATCTATGTAAATATTGAGAAGACTTTTGAATCAAGAAATCACTTGCCATCACTACATATGCGTTAATTTTGACTTCATTTTAGCGCAAGGCCAACTTTTAAAAAAAGCATAAGATGTCCGTAACTTATAAATCAAAAATAATCAGACTGTCCGTAACTTTATTTTCGGATGTAGGTAACTTTGTTTTCAAAACTGTAAGATTAACAATTTCAACACTTAAAGGACAATTAACACTATCAAACCCTTTAATTATTACATAGATTTATACAATAACGATATGCTTCAAAAAGCAAACAAGAGTGTCACGGATTTTCCGTTAAATTAAAAAAAAAATATTCCTGGGATAAAACGGGATTTTACGGTACGGCGAAATTGATCTAACATTCTTCTAGCTTTAAAGATTGTTCACTGATGAGTCCTTGGTCGGTGTAGCCGCGGAAAAATTGATATCCTTTCCTTTAAATCATGATATTCTGAATTGTTAGTCTTTTCACTATATCTAGTGTGATGTGTTGTTGATTTCGAGAAAAAAAAATGCCAATATCTAGGAATAGAGGGAAGGCTATATTGTTAAACAGGATTTAGTTTATTATAGCAATAAAAGTAGATTTAAAAGCTTCTAAAAGTTTCATTGACCTCAGGGATTCAATAAGATCGGGTATCAAATCATACATATCTTCTTTAGAGGTTTGGACTGATATATCTATGTATTTCTGCTAAGGATTGTCCTCCGAAATTGTTCTCCTAATGTCATTTGCATATGTTCACTATTAATTGATTGGTCGATTTTTTGTTGCTTAACGTCCAGTGGCAAATATTTCATGCACATCCAGACGGTAACAAGTTCACAATAAATACTATAGGTAGGTCTTGAAATAATAGAAGCCATCTGGGATGAAGATCGGGGAAATATGGACTGCCACTGGAAATTAATGTTATATCGGATAGGGACAGAAATTTTGCCTAGCTACAGGCCACCTACGGACCCATCAAAGAAGTGTTGCAAGGGTTCTTAACGTGCCCTCCTTACACGAGGCATCGGATTAAACGTCCCAAATCTGACCGGACGTGACTGCGTAGTTGATACATCCCGCACAGCCAAACGGACGCCTCACTTCGGCAAGCGTTTTACTGCCGGTCGGGAGAAGACCAAGTGACCATATTTCTATTCCCCAGTCACCCTTTGGGGTGTTCACTATTAATGTAATTTCTACAGTTGGAAATGGTGAGATTTATAACCTGCATGTCATGATTTATCATCTAAAACTTAAGCAGTAAACAATCTATAAAGTCAGTAGAATGTATGATTATACATTAATTTTGCCGTACAATTTTCTACATAAGAAAATGCCTGTACCTAGTCAGGAAAATGGCAGTTGTTATCCATTCGGTTGAGTTTTGGATTTTTCCATTTGATAAGGGACTTTCCTTTTTGAATTTTCTTCAGAGTTTAGTATTTTTGTAATTTTAGTTTTTAATGCCTGTACCAAGGCAGGAATATGGCCGTTGTTTTCTATTCGTTTGGTGTGTTAAATTGAGCTTTTGGCTTTGCAATTCCATAAAGGACTTTCCGTTTGAATATTCCTAGGAGTTCGGTATTTTTGTTATTTATCATTTCTTTTTTTTATAATTACATCTACGAATAAAGATTCTTTGAAAATTACTGACATCATGCTAAAGTTACGGACAGCCCTACTGGTATAAGGAAAAAAGTTACGGACGAGCTGTTTTGAAGTTACGGACATCATAAGTGTTTTGGAAAATCGTGCTGTAATCAATTATTTTGTAGTAATAAACCACGTTTTACATTGCAGAGTTTTCTTAAAAGATTTATATAACTTTTTAATTACTGAACATTTCTTTTGTATTCATTGTATTATAATCATATAGGAGCAAACTTCCTAACCGAAGCCAGGCGGCTCCATTTTGGGCTGTAGGTAACTTAAGTTACCCACGGCCGTTTAAGCACAGTGATTACATACATTGTACATAGAATGAATACTACTTTGACAAATCCTTGTACATGAGAGTTGTCTGTCAAATCTTTATTTCACAAAAAATGAATTGCACCGCAATGAACTCAGCACAAAGCAAAGCACTTTAATGATACACTTAGACAGAGAGCTCAATCCAGTGATAAACTTTGTACTACAGATCCTTCATGAACATCATCGACTAAAACCATATCTCACAAACATGACTTACTTCATGGTTGGATCTGACAGAAAACCTGAAAAAGACATGAATTTTATCATCGTATTTTAAGTTATATATACACAGATTAAAACTTAGGCGCATTTGTGGTAAAAGCATTCAGTATCTAACAACTTTCAATCGCTTTATGCACAAATTAATATAGGTAGAGTGCCTCTCTTGTCGGCAATAAGAACATACCTCCACTTATTTTTAGTCAACTCATGAAGAAACATTCAAAACTATAAAATTTCATTCAAGACTTATCAGTGTCTATTTGCCATCGCCACTGAATCAATGATATATATACACATCTATACATGTGTACTGGCCGGACCAGTTAGTGTAACCAAGATGACTGGGTTAATGTAAGGATAAAACAATCAGGAGCTGACTTTTATTTTACTACCAATCCAAAAGATGAAAAACTGAAAATACAAATATAAATACAATTTTACAATGTGTTCAATGATAATTTAAGTCCATAAAATATACGGATAAACAGTTCAGATATATAAAGCCGTTAAAGTTCTTTATAATAATAAATAGATAAATATTCTTGCACACGTCGGGTTCTGTCTGGAATTAAGTTGTCTCATCGCAGATACGAACAGTTTGAACGGTAAAATGTTCATAATTTCTTTATGACATAAGAAAAGATATTAAAACAGTTCATGGCTGATGTAAATACAAAATTTGTAATGTTTTAAATGTAACTCACGCTGTGGTTAGCCATGAATTGTTCCTTTGGACAACGTGTCCGCTGAATGTTCCTTGTAGTTGTGCACATGACCCGCTGAGCAGTTTTCGTTACTCAGAGAAAGGGGAAAGTAACATGGATTCCTACACTGTCCTGTATAAAACTCCTTAAACTGGCGCACATTAAGCGATGTACGCAATGAAACGTTAACAATATAAAATGATGATCACTTGACGAATAAATGAGGAATGAGTTCCAGAACAACATGTAAGACTAACATTAAAGTATATCCGATTAAAACTGACGTTCGGTCTTTACTACATCTTCATCCCAAAAAAGCTCGCTATATTTTTCCTTTTTTGTCTTTTGTTCGAGCCTGTATATTGACCTCTAGATATCTTTCAATTACATCCAGTTTGGTGTGTGTTGATGTTTGATAGTTGAAAATATAAGGAAATAGTAACCGAATAAGGAAATGAAAATTTAATAAGGAAAAAGAAATCAAATAAGGAAACAGAAACCGAATAAGGAAAAAGAAACCGAATAAGGAAATAGAAACCGAATAAGGAAATAGAAACCCAATAAGGAAATAGAAACCCAATAAGGAAAGAGAAACCGAATAAGGAAATAGAAACCGAAAAAGGAAATGAATATTGAAAAAGGAAAAAGAAACCGAATAAGGAAATAGAAACTGTAAAAGGAAATGAAAATCGAATAAGGAAAAAGAAACCGAATAAGGAAACGAAAAAATATTTGAAAAACTTTTTGAGGAAAAAAAAAATTTGATGAAAAAAAAATTTTAGGAAAAAAAATTTGAGAAAAAAAATTTTGAGGAAAAAAAATTTTTGAGGAAAAAAAATTTTGAGGAAAAAAAAATTTTGAGGAAAAAAAAATTTGAAGAAAAAAAATTTTGAAGGAAAAAAAAATTTCAGTTTGAACTTGTAATATTTTTCAAAATTTGAATATCGAAAAAGGAAATGGAAACCGAATAAGGAAATGAAAATCCAATAAGGAAATGAAAATCCAATAAGGAAATGGAAATCAAATAAGGAAATGGAAATCGAATAAGGAAATGAAAATCATATAAGGAAATAGAAACCGAATAAGGAAATAGAAACCGAAAAAGGAAATAAACATTGAAAAAGGAAAAAGAAACCGAATAAGGAAATGAAAATCGAATAAGGAAATAGGAACTGTATAAGGAAATGAAATCGAATAAGGAAAAATAAACCGAATAAGGAAACAAAAAAAAATAATTGAAAAACTTTTTGAGGAAAAATAATTTGAGGGAAAAAAAAATTTTGAGGAAAAAAAAATTTGAGGAAAAAAAATTTGAAGGAAAAAAAATATTCAGTTTGGACTTGTAATATTTTTCAAGATTTGAATATCGAAAAAGGAAATGGAAACCGAATAAGGAAATGAAAATCCAATAAGGAAATGAAAATCCAATAAGGAAATGGAAACTGAATAAGGAAATAGAAACCGAATAAGGAAAAAGAAACCGAATAAGGAAATGAAAATCCAATAAGGAAATGAAAATCCAATAAGAAAATGGAAACTGAATAAGGAAATAGAAACCGAATAAGGAAATAGAAACCGAAAAAGGAAATGAATATTGAAAAAGGAAAAAGAAACCGAATTAGGAAATGGAAATCGAATAAGGAAATGGAAATCGAATAAGGAAACGAAAATCCAATAAGGAAATAGAAACCCAATAAGGAAATAGAAACCGAAAAAGGAAATGAACATTGAAAAAGGAAAAAGGAACCGAATAAGGAAATGGAAATTGAATAAGGAAATGGAAATCGAATAAGGAAATGAAAATCCAATAAGGAAATAGAAACCGAATAAGGAAATAGAAACCGAAAAAGGAAATGAACATTGAAAAAGGAAAAAGAAACCGAATAAGGAAATGAAAATCGAATAAGGAAATGGAAATCGAATAAGGAAATAGAAACTGTATAAGGAAATGAAAATCGAATAAGGAAAAAGAAACCGAATAAGGAAACGAAAAAAAAATTTGAAAAACTTTTTGAGGAAAAAAAAAATTTGATGAAAAAAAAATTTGAGGAAAAAATATTTTTAGGAAAAAAAATTTGAGAAAAAAAAATTTTGAGGAAAAAAAAATTTTGAGGAAAAAAAATTTTGAGGAAAAAAAAAATTTGAGGAAAAAAAATTTTGAGGAAAAAAAATTTTTGAGGAAAAAAAATTTTGAGGAAAAAAAAAATTTGAGGAAAAAAAATTTTGAGGAAAAAAAAATTCTGAGGAAAAAAAATTTTGAAGGAAAATTTTTTTTTAGTTTGGACTTGTAATATTTTTTAAAATTTGAATATCGAAAAAGGAAAAAGGAAAAAGGAACCAACTTGTGTCTGGTTATAATTGCTTATGTACATTTGCTACTTATAACTATGGACTGAACTGTGCCTATTATTGCTTATAATGTTTTATGTTTCATTACAGATGACCGTGGTCATTGTTCTACATTAAAGACATGTGTGAATAAATAGACTTATGTTCTACCTCGCTTTGCTCGTCCGAACATAAATTATTTCTTAGGCTATATAAAGAAACAACAAAGACTAATATGGCAGGAGATACACACCAAACAGTTTTAATATAACATTTCAAAATACATGTATGCCGTGCCATTGAATATTAAAGTCCATACATCATGCGTCATTGTATTATCTATATATTCATCTCAACTGTTCTACTAATATCTACAAAAAGAAAATACAAAGAATTAGGATTTATACAAAGCATAATATTTCAATCTTAATGTAATAAAGTTGTCGAACAAGTTTGGTGTGTGGAATTCTCGATGAAATGAAAAGGGCGCGTAAAACAGTATATAAAGTCCGAAAACCGAATTACTCAGTATTGCGCAACAGAAATAGAAAGAAATGTCAAAACGAAAAGAAATATAAATTGCTCTTATTTATGACCACGGCTAGTAATTACCGAAGACCTGTGAGGAACAACACTTATACGACAATGCCTGCAGTACAGTGTTCAAATATCTGGATGTGATTATGTCACTGACGATCTTGATGCAGCAGTCGTAGCTGTTCTCATCACTGTTCATAGTACAACACACGCTCCGGGACCAGTCACAGCAGCAAAAGTAGAAAAAAAGTAAAAAGACCGGTTATATCAACAGCTGGAACTAGTGAGGAATGGGCATACTTTGAATCAAGGTGGTCCGATTATGTTGAAGCAACGAAAATTGCCGGCCGTGACAAGGTAGTTCAGCTTCTAGAATGCTGCGATGAACAGCTACGCAAGGACTTGACACGATCAGCAGGGGTAGTCTTACAAACAAACCTGTGCAAGAAGTGTTAGGTGCAATCAAGAAACTTGCTGTTCATGAATAAAATACGATGGTTGCCAGAGTCACACTTCATAATATGCGCCAAGACCGTGACGAACCAGTGCGTAGCTTTTGTGCACGTTTGCAAGGACAAGCTGGTGTCTGCAAATTCTTTATACAGTGCCCTCTATGTAACACAGATGTGAACTATACAGACACCATTTTTCGTTACGTGCTTACACGAGACATTTCTGATCCAGAAATTCAACTAGATCTCCTCGGTGACAAAAATCAAGACATGACCCTCGAAGAAGTCACTCAATTCGTTGAAGCAAAAGATCCAGGGAAACGTTCTGTATCTAGATTACTTGATTCTCATACAGTTCAAGCAGCTAGCAGCTCTTACAGAAAGGCAAAATAGACAGCCGTGAGGGACAAAAATAAAATGTGTACATATTATGGCAAAAAGGGACACGGCAAAAGTGCACCAGGTCGTCTCCAAAAATCAGATTGCCCTGCATATGGTCATAAGTGTGGATACTGCAACCATGAACACCACTTTGAAAAGGTTTGTAGGAGCAAGGACAAATCAAAAACTGGTACGGCTACTCAAAATACGGACGATTGTGAAGGTGCTGTTTTTGATTCACTGTGTAGCATGTCCAGCAATTCATATAAAATAAATGGTAGAACGCTAGCCATAGACCATCATCTTTATGATAATCTGTCAGATACCTAGATCAGCAAGACATCGCAACCACAATCCTTCGTCAACCTTGTTTTAAGAATATTACCGGAAGATTATGAAGCATTTGGTTTCGACATGACAAAAAGAAAAAATACTGTTGCAATCTCTGCCATGGCGGATACAGGATGCCAGAGCTGCCTAGCCGGTATCAAGGTCATCCATTGTCTAGAAATAAATCAGACTGAATTAATCCCGGTCAATATGAAAATGCATGCTGCCAACAACAAAGGTATCACGATCCTTGGTGCAACCATACTCCGCATTTCAGGCAAAGATGATCAAGACAGACATGTCAAAACGAGACAAATGACATATGTTACTGACAACTCTGATAAGCTATTTATCAGCAGAGAAGCTTGCATTGCTCTTCGAATGATCTCCGACAGCTTCCCAACAATTGGTGAAATTGACGATACGCAACAAACTCTCGGTACTGTAAACTCTCACAACATCACAAACAACACCGGAAGTGTTAACAGCGTAGATACCACATGTAACTGTCCTCAACGGAAGCTGCCACCTCCAATGCCAAAGAACTTACCTTATTCAGCAACTGTAGACAACCTTGAAAAAATAAAACAATTTCTCATGGACTAATATAAATCTAGTACTTTCAATACATGTGATCACCAGCCATTTCCACTGATGAATGGACCACCAATGCGATTGATGGTGGATCCCGAAGCTGAACCTGTGGCTCATCACACTCCAGTTCCAGTACCAATCCACTGGAAAGAGGAAGTCAAAGCTGGTCTTGATCAAGACGTCCGACTTGGCGTATTGGAACCTGTTCCAGTTGGGGAACCTGTCACATGGTGCCATAGAATGGTCGTATGTGCTAAGAAAAATGGAAAACCACGTCGCACTGTTGATTTCCAACCCCTTAATGTGCATGCAACACATGAAACACACCATACGCCTTCACCTTTTCACCAGGCTAGATCAGTACCGAATTGAAAGAAGAAAACAGTTTTTGACGCCTGAAACGGATATCATAGTGTACCAATTCCTGAAGAAGATCGCCGTCTGACTACCTTCATTACACCCTGGGGCAGATATCGTTACAAGACGGCTCTGCAAGGTTACATAGCTTCTGGTGACGCCTATACAAGACGATATGATGAAATTGTTGCCGATATTCCAAACAAAACCAAATGGGTCGATGACGTCCTCCTATGGGCTGATTCAATTGAGGAAAGTTTTTTTCAAGCTGTACAATGGCTCGACATCTGTGGTCGTCATGGCATCACTCTCAATCCTGAGAAGTTCATATTCGGTCAAGATATTGTAGAATTCGCTGGATTTGAGATCACGTCCAACACTGTCCGTCCTTGCATGAAATACCTTAAGGCGATCCTAGATTTCCCAACACCTAGAAATATCACGGATGTACGTTCATGGTTTGGTCTTGTTAATCAAGTCTCCTACGCCTTCAGCATGGCTGATAAAATGCTTCCCTTCAGGCAATTATTGATACAAGGAACACCATTTTTCTGGGATGAACACATCAACATACTGTTCGAGGAATCGAAAGCTGCTATTATAAGCGAAATAGAAGAGGGTGTTCGCATCTTTGATAAAAGTAAACCGACATGTCCTGCTACAGATTGGTCAAAACTGGTATCGGCTTCTGGCTATTTCAGAAACATTGTTCCTGCGAAGGAAGTGAACCATTCTGTTGTTACACAGGATGGCGAATAACTCTTGTCGGGAGTAGATTTACACATCCAGCTGAATCCTGTTATGCGCCAGTAGAAGGCGAAGCGCTAGCCGTCGTCTACGCTTTGGACAAAGCGAGGTATTTTGTACTGGGATGCGACTATCTCATTATAGCAGTTGACCATAAACCACTCCTGAAAATATTCAGTGACAGATCTTTAGAAGACATCTCGAATTCACGCCTTCGAAATTTGAAAGAGAAAACACTCAGATATCGTTTCCGGATGATTAATATACCAGACGTCAAACATCATGCTGCTGACGGTGTGTCACGTCACCCAACTGGGGATCCTGAAAAACTTATTCGTTTAGATGACATAGCAGCCATCAAGAATAGTACACTGTCGTTGCCACCTGCTACATCTTTTTTATCAGACATACATCATCAAGATTCAGAATTGGATGCTACTGAAATAGATAACAGTGTCTTTATATCAGCCGTATTATCGCTTGATTCGCTTGCAGTCAAACCTGTCACTTGGGACAGAGTTCGTACCGCTACAGCAAGTGACGACAATATGAATGAACTTATCAACTTAATTGATTCTGGTACACCTGAATTTCGTCATGAATTTCCTCCGCAATTACGGGAATACTTCCAATTCCATGAACACCTTTACACTATTGATGGTGTTATAATATACAAGGACAGAATCGTCATTCCCCCCCAGCCTCCGAGATGAAGTGTTGTCTGCTTTACACGCAGCTCACCAAGGAGTAACAACAATGATTTCTAGAGCAGAGTCATCAGTTTTTTGGCCAGGTATTACCCCTGCTATTTCAGCACAAAGAGCCGGATGCAACCATTGTAATCGGATAGCACCTTCTAACCCGAGTGCTCAACCTACACCTCTAATGTCACCAGACTACCCGTTTCAATGTGTTTGTTCTGATTTTTTTCAATACAAAGGGATTTGTTACCTGGTCATAGTTGATCGATACTCAAACTGGCCAATTATTGAAAGATCATCAAATGGAGCAGCCGGACTCATAACCTGTCTTCGACGCACATTTGTCACTTTTGGAATTCCCGACGAACTAGCATCTGACGGTGGTCCTGAATTTACCTCTACTGCTACAAGACAGTTTCTTCGTGACTGGGGTGTACACCATCGCCTATCGTCAGTGTCCTTCCTTCATAGCAATTGCAGGGCGGAAGTTGGAGTAAAAACCGTCAAACGCATGATTGCTGACAACACTGGTCCTAAAGGTGATTTCGACACGGATGCATTCCAACGGGCCATGCTTCAGTACAGAAATACACCTGATAGAGACACAAAACTTTCCCCTGCAATGTTCGTCTTTGGTCATCCAATCAGGGATTTCATTCCGATTCCACCAGGAAGATATTCTCCTCACAATACTTGGAGGGAAACGTTAGATGCCCGTGAAGAAGCTTTAAGAAACCGCCACATCAAACAGAGTGAACGCTTATCAGAACATACCAAAAGATTGCCTTAACTTGCAACTGGCGATTGTGTGCGTATTCAAAACCAAATAGGGCATTACCCACTCAAATGGGACAAAACTGGCATTATCATTGAAGTCCGCCAATTTGATCAATATGCTGTGAAGGGTGATGGCTCTGGGAGAGTAACTTTACGCAACTGGAAATTTCTCAGAAAGTATGTTCCTGTCAAGGACATCAAAACAACAAAGACCATACAAGATGACCTTTTTTTTATAAGAATGTACCTGTCCCGTCATCATTGGACACCAAACAAGTACCACAACCGACCTCTGATACATTAATGGACACTCCTAAAGATTCTACTCGTGAAAAGCATTATCCACTTGGTCAGACAACTTCAGACTCCAAGGACAGCTCTACACCAGAATTCACCTATTCACAAGATTTGCCTAGCGAGCAAAAACTTCACATTCCGGAAACGCCCAAGACAGGACTTTCTTCATTCAAAAGTCCTTCAGTTGAAAACACACATCATGAGCGCCGTCGTTTGGATTTCACAGAAACGCCACTAGTGAACAAAGGAACACAGCCGACCACCAACACTCCTCCTTTGATTATTACTCCGACAGAAATTACTCCACAACGTAAATCTAGTCGTGCTAGTAGACCACCTGCCTGGCATTCAGATTATAGTTTGGACTAAAAATCATGACATTGACATTTTGAATTTTCAGTTCGCATTTCAACTAACTGAGATTAGTGTGATATCATCTTAGTCATATTACAGTGTACAAGTATTTGTCACCTTTAATAGAACATTACAGGAACCAAAAACTTAATGGGAGATAGAGGGTTATAATTGCTGAAGTACATTTGCTACTTATAACTATAGACTGAACTGTGCCTATTATTGCTTATAATGTTTTATGTTTCATTTCAGATGACCGTGGTCATTGTTCTACATTAAAGACATGTGTGAATAAATAGACATTGTTCTTATTTAGTTTAAAAATACTTTTTCACTATTTTGGTCTTTTGAAAAATGCTGATTGTGCTGTATTTAGACCTTCTACAACGAATATGCACACGTATAAAAATTGCAGTTTTTATCCAACGCAATCATATGTTTGAACGTAGTTTTCAATTTAGACTCGTTTATATCTATATTGATATACTTCTTCCAAATTGAATCCTTATGATGTTTCATCGATTTTTTTGTAATCAGATTTTTAGTTTTGCTATCAACTCTTTATTTTCCTGTATTTCTTTTTTTTTCTCACTTTGATTCAAACGTGTTGCTTTAAACGATTATATGTATCTCAAATATTGTGGCAGGAATCCTTTTGTGCCAATCATTCCAGATTAATGTTTATTTTTGGCTTATTTTTGGCTTATAAAGTATCACATGTATGCCAAAGGAAAAAAATAAATCCTTTGCTGATTTTGTTTAAGATGGAAGTATTATATTAATATAATACTTCTATGGTTTAAGCCACATATGTTGATGAATTGATGTGCTTTATTGTCACCATGCATGATTGGATCCGTATGGTCTGAAACCCAATCTACTGCAAGACGTACCTATAATGGGACTGAGGCATTCCACAAGAATTATAATGTCTGTTTTATGCATTCTATTCATTCATGTTTGTGTAATTGAACAATAAAGTGAAGTTACAACTACCACATATACATTAAATTGCACAATACTCACGAAGCAGCAGTAAGAAGTAGATTAGTTTCAGAAACGGAAACAATTGAGGAGGGACGTCATATTTCTTTTAAATGGCGCAATCGTATGTTTTATTTTTGGCGCAAATCAACCTATTTAATTTTAAAACAGGAGCATTGGAGAAAAAAGTGGTGGCGCAAAACTTTAAAAGGACGCATTTTTGGCGCAAACGGATTTCTCCCAATATTGTAACTGTTTCGATCCACAAACATGTGAACGATTAATAATTTGATTCTATTATGTTTGCAATACATTTTCGCAGTACATATTTTTTTTGTACTTTTTACATTTGTAGATAATAAAATTCACTGTATACAAAAAACCGGCAAAATAACTTATGAGGCATATATTGAAAGCGCCGTAAAATACCCACTGCCAAAACAAAAAACCTTTTCTATAATCACTATTTTTTTGTCATAAAGTTTGGATCTTAACCCGCCTTTCCTGTCGACAATTATGACCGGGGTATCACAATATTTATAAATCAACTGTTTTCAAAACTCTGAACACTCAAATACTAAGAATTTTCTATATCAGGGGTAGATTAATAAGCTGTATTTGACAAAATCTTTCTGAGTTGTGGATTCTCAATTCTCTTCAATTTTTTACTTTATTTGGGGCTTTTTAACTTGTTTTGATTCGAGCGTCTCTGATGAGTCTTTTGTAGTCGGAACGCGCGTCAGGGGTCTTGATGAGTTAAGCATGTGGAGCAGGATCTGCTTACCCTTCCGGAGCACCTGAGATCACCCCTAGTTTTTGGTGGGGTTCGTGTTGTTTATTCTTTAGTTTTCTATGTTGTGTCATGTGTACTATTGTTTTTCTGTTTGTCTTTTTCATTTTTAGCCATGGCGTTGTCAGTTTGTTTTAGATTTACGAGTTTGACTGTCCCTTTGGTGTCTTTCGTCCCTCTTTTAAGTTACTACTTCAGGTACCAGGCAGACACCACTGCTGTTGGAGTGTTGGAGGTTACCTCCCCAGGGTCTTGCAATTAATGCCAACAGAAGTCCTACATTTATAGCTGTTTCTGACCTATTCGTATGTAAAGATTTATGGGAGGAATACAATCAATAAGACCACAAAAAATGAATTATCAAATGGAAGGAAATCGTATAAACAGGGAGGCGTGTATCAGACTTGATCGGGTTTCCAGTAGACAGAAGGAATTGTTTCCTTTCCGATTTCGCGTTTACGCCCTATAGAGTATGAAGGCCGAAAACGCGAAAAAGCGAAATGACATTAACCGTCCACCATACATCAGTTGGATAACCGTCGCTTACACTTTAAGATGTTTAACGACTTTATATAATACGAAATTCTTTAATTTTAACACATATAATTTGATGATGTCCTATCACTGAATATCCATATTTCAGCCAGTACTTACATCTCATATTATATATATCCCAGTGAACTTGAAATTAAAGATACTACTGATACTATAAGGAATGCTTGATGTTATTGACACAGATGGACAGCTTCACACAAAAATTACGACAAACGGGACGATATATACGTTCCAATTATCAATTCCCATTTCTCAGCAGTAAGTTACTAACATACCCTCTGCCGCATCGCATGGTGTTAACATATATCAGTTGATACGTTCTGTTCGTATAGACTTCACATACACAGTGATACAGTAATGTGATCCTTGTACGTAGAAACTTCTCGAACAAAGTTATAGTGAGGAAAGATTAAAAATGACACTCCGTAAATGTTATGGACACAATCACGAACTGGTTGATCTTAACTATGTGATTGTGTCTAAATAAGCTAACGACATTTGAACCACATCTTATGTTGTGGTTTATTATAATCTACGTCGTCTTGTCTTTTAAGTAACGAACGTGTCCTATTCTAAGAATCTCGACAATGACTAAATTGCTGAGTGTAAATTCATATTGCTATTGGATGTGACTAGATTTTTGTACATGTTTTTTGTTTTTACACAGTTTGATAACATGGTTTATAAAATTTAAACAATTAAACAATTACAAACATAATTCTATATTAATATTCTTGTAATAGTCCAGTCGATTTGTGCAGATTTTTGACAAAATTGCTCAGATTTAGGTAAAAGCATGAAATTTGGCATAGTGGTAGTACATGTCATGGACAACATTTTAAGCTATGGACCCACTCTGAAAGTCGAAATTTGCGTATGAGGCGGCATTTTAAAAATGGCGGCTGTTTGATCTCAATAGATTAATAAAAAAATCATGAAAATAATATGAGAGAAGATATGAACATGAAACCTGGGTTATAGAATAACAGTGCAGATTCCAATTGTCTTGTTGAACAAAGTTTTTGGAAAAATTACTCATATCGAATGGCAGCCATCTTGAAAGATCTTTGTTTTTATTTAAGCCAAAATAGGGAGTCATTATTTGATGAAAATTATAGAAAAAACAATGTCGAAGATATACAAATGTATTTGTTTGAGCTATATAAACAGGACAAAAAGCGAGCCTATACAACTCCCGAGTTGTTCGTCTGTTTCGTAGCGGGTACAAACTACTTTATATTTTCCGACAATGTTCATTTATTGTCATTATCCAAAAGTTCACACCCAACACTTGAAACTATAGTTGTTGAAATCTGAATTATTGTCTCTAATGTTCAAAAGTAATCGACATAGTTAAAACGCGACCACGAAAAAGATCAAAAAATGAACTATTACTCTAAAAGCAATCTTCGTGTCACCGCTGGTTCAACATAGAATAACAGGAGAATTTTATTTTACAAGTATGAATAAAGCAAGAAAATATTTGTATACCTGTCATTTATAATAGTTGGCTGATAACAGGATAATTCGTTCTGTTGATATTGTTTATTTGAAACAACTTTAAAAACCTTGATTGCAGACATAATGAATTTCATATCATACTAGTAACTAATGTTTTTGGAACATCAACTGTTCAAATGTTCTCAATTGACGTTAACAATATCAGAATATCTAAAAAACAAAATGAAATGTACATGTTTTGTCAAACCACACTTCCACATTTACATAGAGTAGTACAACTTAATACTGCCTTAACATATTTGCATTTCCTTAGTAACCGTGTCCACTTTGACTTATACGTTAAGCGGTTGCTGCAGGAAGTGATCATATAGTCATATGATATATTCATCACAGATGACAAGGACTGTCATCTGATGACTTCACATATATATGTTGGTAGCTATTTTGAAAGATGGCCATTTTGAAAACTTGAATTTCCAATATAACATTATTCGCTAATCTTATTAATTCACTGTTTGCATTCACACTTTTTTGCACTAATTTGTATTGGATATTTATAAAATGGTCAGATAAGGCATGCACATGTAAACAAAATAAAGATATCAGTATAAAAAATTTTGACTGTTACTTACATGTTTGCCTAACTTTTTAAAACAGAAATTACGTATACATGTATATGATATAATTTATGACCGAACGCTGTTGTTGGAAAATATCAAAATGGAAGATTTCTAAAACACCAGAGCTAGATATCAGAAGAACATAATGAGCGTTTAGACTGGAAGGAATGTGTGAAACGGCAAGAGAGGACATGTGAAGGTTTGCATGCAATGCCAAGCAGTTACAAACAGAACAGAGATAGACATTTGAGCTGGCAATTACTCTTTTTGATGCAGGCATACGACGATGTTTGGTCTTGAATTGGTTTTCCATTCGCTCAATTTGAAACAGTTGAATGAGGGTTATGGAATTGCAGAAGCACTCCAGACGGCACAAATCATGTCAAACAAATTTTCAGACCTCAAAATATTTCATCAGTAAAAGGGAAAACATACTTCTGATGTTGAAGATAAATTGCCAGTTGAAAGAAAACAAGAAGTAACTAGACACTGTAAAGTGATACTGAATCAACACAAACAATGACTGTAATGTATTTTTTCTGTGGTGATGTATCTGAAGATCTCCATGATACATCGAAATTTAAAAATCGACAAAAATGGAACATGACTGCGCACCTGTACTACAAGACATATTTCCTTAGCCAAAGTGAGAGCTGGAGATATCAAATCACTAGTATCCTGCTTGATGATTGATAAAACTTGACAGCATAGCAAATAGGCAGAATAAAAGTCACAGAAAGAAAGCCAAGAATCTTTTATCCTTGGAGTTGTGCTTTCCAAAATAATAAAATAAATTGACGGCACACGGTCTGGCAGAAGTATTGTACTAATCTCCAAGCTTGCAGATCACGCTTAAGTGTACAATAAATGCCTGGAACAACTTGTAGTTATCATGGAAGGAAGAACTGATACAACACATCTAATAAAATAGGAATGTAGATAACAAAGGATATCTGCAAGCATACAAGCAAGAAAAATTATTTATCTTGATTTTTAACAAAGGTATTCTTGAAGCTCTGAAACAGACCTCATAATTAAAGGGTACCACCATAGTCATAGCAGGCAAAACATATATGCTTGATACTTAGAAAAGCTTTACAGGGACGATCAATAACAGCTGTTAACACGAATCAGTTCACCAGACATACGTTTCCTTAGTATGAATGATACAGGATGGCCAAACATCGAGACACAATCCAGTAATATCGATGAGTGGAAGAGAACACTCACCATTTCTCAGTTTTAATAGTTCAATTGTGCAACTCGTCGTCAAAAGGATACAACTGCAACGTATCAGTCGTCCGATAGAGAGTAAGAAGTCTCAACGATTGTGGAACGGATTCATTTTGAAAACCTACAACGAATGTCCCTGTAAACCCTTCTATAGTAGCAAGCCTAACTCTTCAAACTATTCTAGTTACTTTGACTATAAAGTGGCCTTTCCCATCACGACTAAAACAGTTTGTAAAAGACATGGCATGTTTCAGAACTTTCCCTACAAATTCATTGAACATCCAGAGAAAGACGCAACCTTTCATGTGTTCTTGTATATCATCTATGGTAGCTAGTATTCAATTTTTCATAAATGTTGTATTAATCATTCCTTCCATGACAACTCATATTTACTAAGAACGTTTACTGTACCATTTTTCCATATCATCAATTTCAAATATTAAAACGCTATCTGTACCAGACTGTGAGCCGTCACTGCTTTCTGTTATTTTGGCAAGCCCCATTTCAATGGATAACATATTCTTGACTTTCTTTCTGTGTCTCGAATTTTGTCTTATTGCCTTGTCGTGCAGTTTTAACAAACATTTAGCATGAGATCGGCTCCTGAAACATTAATCTTCAGCACTGAGTCTGGCTAAAAGAACAATGGTTAGTAGTTAACGTGACAGTCACATACTCTATTGCAGATCACAATTGATGATGCTTCATGATGATAGTCAGATACCTTATCACAAAGAAAGAAAGAAATCTTTGTAATCATTGTTTTTGTTGATTCATCACAACTGTGGCTGGTTATTCTACTGTTATTTTCAATCCGTGACTCATTTTGTTTTTCCTGACTAAATATATTAAGATTTGCTTTGACAGGATTAGTACCTTTTGCCTAGTGATTCTCCCATAACATGGCCTTCATCAACGAGGAACAGTTCCATGCTTACAAAAAATGACTGATTACCAGCTCAAATGTCTATGTCTGCTCTTTTTGTATTTGCTTGGCATGGTAAATCATCACGTGTCCTCTCTTCCCGTTTCGGAATTCTTTCCAGTCTATTTATTTATTAGATTTTTTCAGAGTCAGTGATTTTTTATACCTACGTATTTTTCTTTTTCAACAGACAGTGCTCATATTGTATATACACATTTTTTTTATGGTAAAAAAGTACCTAAGCCCTACATGCTAAACTGCAATTAAAAGAATTTACGTGTTTCTTTAAATACATTCATTTGTTAACATATGCATAACTTATTTGAGCACTTGGTGAATACATCTTATATGAAAAGTAAAAGTCATAAATAAATGATTAGCAAAACTAGTTCTAAATGCATATAAAACTTAGTATTAATTTAAAAAAAAATTTAGGATAACAAATAATAATATATTGGAAATTGACGTTTCCAAAATGGCCACCATTCAAGATGGTCACTAAATACTTAAATAGTCCTCAGTTTATATTCTTTGTCATAATTAAATACGAAAGTTTATCAATACTAGTTAAGTAAAATATTTTTCATATTTTTTTCTTATAATTTTTATTAACTTTCTGGACATGATTTCAAAATGGCCGCCCAGAGCCGACATTTTGATTTTCTGAATTGGGTCCATATCTTTAAATGTTAGTTATGACCTCAACTAATACTCTGCAAAGTTTGATGCTTTTACCACAATCTGAGCAATTGTTTCACATTTCGACTGGACTATAATAGTTAGAAAATACATCAAATAACACCATAACAAACTTTATCCCAACTTTATATTCTATTTATAAAAATACCTGTGACGGATAGGCACTTGTCTCAGAATTATTTTCACCTATATACCTTATTATAACGTGTTATATTAAGGTATATAGGTTCTTTTCTTCTGTGACCAGTGCCTGTGCTGCGACGTCAATTTTTGTCGCGTTGATACTTTTTTTTTTGACGCACAGTTCATTATTATATTGTGCTGTATTTTTGTTCTGTCGCAAATTAGTTTAAGTTCGCTGTTATTCTGTGGTTTACATGTTGAAATTAACTCTTTTATTTATTTATGTATTTTTCTGTCCTGAATGTTCTAGCAATTAAATGTATTGTCACGTAATGTTGTCATTGTAGCGGTATTTTTTAAATCGTCAAATAAACTGAAGTTTTGATTAGCCATAAAAACATGTTCAACCCACAATTTTTCTGAATATGGGCAATGTGTCAGTTGTTATCACATAGTCCATGTGTATGTATGTTCGTGTTTGTTTTTGTAGAAGTTCAATGTTTCTGTTGTTCCACTGTGTTACCTCTTATAGTTAATGTGTTTCCCTCAGTTTTGGTTTGTGACCCGGATTTTTTCTCATTTAAATCGATTTATGACTATTAAATAACAGTTAATACAACTATTGCCTTTATCTGTTACTCTATTAGGTACAAATGTGTACATATAGGGACAGGCAAATAAAGCGTATGCCTATATTTTAAAACTTGAAATGCGATAAAAATATTTTAAAATAAATTGAAATTATTTAATTTATAACTGAGATGATTAGAAAATCTAAACTGACAGTTATAAATTATGTTTATTCCACAACAAAATAAATTTCTATATGCATATAAACATTTTGAAGTACTAAATGGATGCCAAAATATAAAAAAAGGATAAAAAAACAACCTTTTTTTTCTTTGTTATTTCAAATTGAAAAAAAAACTAAATTGGAATGGCCCTAAAAGGCTCCAATACATGTATATGTGTATGATTAAAATATTGCATTATTTAGGAAGATTATTTAAACTTATTTTTCAAACGAATTTTTTGCCTATTTGTCACCGTACTATAAAGAATCAAACAAACGATGAAGAAATGAAATTGAGCATGATTCGATCACAGGGATTTGTTTTTTTTGTGTCAGTTTTACTATTAGCTATCCATGAGAACTTGTAACAAACCCCTGTGATTCGATATTTAAATTTACCGCAATATACGTAACATGTGACAACAATATAATTGTCAACCTGTTTTATCTCCCCTTTTCGGGTGAATCAGAAGTTTATTTCCTGCAGTGACTTATTATTTATTATATGTCTCTTTTTCAAGGTACCAACAAACCGTTAAATTAAAAGACCGTAACGATTAGTCAGGTTTGTATTAACAAGTCTAACACTTAATAATTTTCGATCACCATATTTTAACTTATATAATGTAATTATTCAGTCCTTTTGTTCATATATATATCCAATTGTTTTAATCATCCGGGTGGTTTTCGGATGGTTTCTGAATAAAAAATAACGATAATATTGAAAATTGTTTGTATTCTATATATTATTTGGTTATTTTAAGACGTCAGAAACAAAGCGAAGTATTAATCAGTATATAATTCTTCATTGATTTTACTTTCGTTTTTAAACCTTTTGAAAATTTCTTATCCGCAGATATTATCTCCCTTTCAAAGTTCGAATTGACGTTAACAAACATTTTTCATAACTCTTCCCCCTTCCCAACCACAATCAAACACATGCGAACCCCTTCTTTCCCACAGCTCCAATAAAACTTCAATAGCTCATAAATGTCATTTAACTAAATTTAAGGAGATTTGAAACCAAAATCATATCTATGCGAATATAATGTAAAAGTCCTAGTCAGCTTTTTCTCGCCATTTAAAAAAGATAAATCAAATATCTCGAAACGGAGCTCCATAACCTATAAATAATTTTACCCTATGTTGTTCCGTATTCACATGCTCTACCGACTTAAAGTATCAATTTTTAAAATTTTGATTTTTCATAAGAACATTATTACCTTACCTGATGTTAACTTACCAATGAATAAACATATAAATGTTTTATTATCAATATTGTTTACAGGACAATGTCATCTAAAATTATATGTGGTCCTTGTGGATATGAAGACAACATTAAACATGCCAAAAAATGGTGTACTAATTGTGAGGAAGGGTTTTGCGAGGACTGTGAAAAAGTTCATAGATCTACTAAGATGTCAAGAAATCATACCCTAATATCTGTTTCAGATTATCAAAAAATAAAAGGCGTTACTATAAGCCAAACATGCGTAGGACATGGAAAGAGATACGATCTGTACTGTTCTGTACACGATAAACCTCTCTGCATTGACTGTGTTGATCAGCACAAAAGTTGCTCACAGCTTGTGTCTTTGGACACAGTTGCAGCAAATGCTAAACAGTCAACTGCACTTGCAGATTTAGATGATACCATTAATGGAGCATTACAAAATGTCGGTAAATTCATCAAAAACCAAGAAACGAAGGATAAAGAATTTGACAAACAAGAAAGTCTGATCAGAAATGCTATACAGAATACGCGAAAAAATCTGAACCAACATCTAGATCTTTTGGAACATAAAATGATGAAAGATCTTTCGACAAAATTTATCAACTGTAAATCGGCATATGCTAAAGTTTTACGTCAGTTGAATTTGGCAGATACAAAATTAAGCCAATTGAAAGAAGAAATGGAAACTATGAAACGAATGGCTTCAGATATACAAATCTTTCTTGGAACGCGCGAAATTAACAGAACTGTTTCCGTGGAAATTACATCTATCAAAGGAATAATTAATAGAACTAAATATTTCGAAATCAATATGGAGATAGACTCGTCTGTTACGTCCTTACTTGACTGCGAAAATAATCTTGGTATAATATCAGTTGTAGAAAGAAATTCTGAGTCAGAATTCAAAGAGGTAAAACTCTGTCAAGCTCAAAAGCAAATATGTATACCGACACGAAAAAGCAATCGAGTGATAGATTTACAACTGAAACAGAAATTTAGAATAAGTAGACCAGAAGATGAGTTACACGTGTCTGGATGCTTGTTATTACCTAATGGAAATATTCTAATAGCAGATTTTTTCAGAGAGAACCGCATAATGGAATATCATGGACAAGGTCAGTTCATCCGATTCATTTCGTGTTCTGGAGACCCGTACTACTTAACCTTGATAGATGCCGATCATATTGCTATTACCTATGTATATAAGAGCAACATAGAAATTATAAATCTTAGCAACGCACAAGTACAGACGATAACTCCCAGTCATATTTACAGAGCAATATCCTACACAGATGGTAAACTTTATGTAATAAAAGCTTCCATAGGAATAGTTGTGTTAAATCTTTCAGGAAAAACCTTATACACATTTGAATTAGATACCGATCACATAAGCAACATTACGGCCTCCAAGGAGAGATTATATTACACACATGAACAAAATAACACTATACACTGCTTAAATCTAACAGGCCAAGAATTGTGGGTATATCAAAATGAGTCTATTATTTGTCCAAGAGATGTAGCTACAGCTTACAATATGGACGTGTTAGTTGTTGGTCAAACATCGAATAATCTTTCTTTTATAAACGAAAATGGACTGGAGAGTAAAATCTTATTAGACAGAACAAAAGGATTGAACGAACCAAGATCTATATCCTACAACAAAGACAGGAAAGAATTATTAATTTGCAATGAATGCAACGGGAATGCTGCAGTGTACCACGTCATTTTAGGTTAATTATCTGCGTTATAACACTTGCTGGTTAGTTATGCAAAACTACTTGCTTAACCGGAGATTCTGCTATAGTAAAACTTTGAAGTTTGAGTTAACTATATGTGTTAGAGAAAATGGATTAAACATACTGCAATGATATGAATACCAATGAATACGTCAACTCTAATAATTAGCTTTGTATATAGTTCAAAGAATATATATGAGATTTAAATGATATGATTTTTTTTATGACGCTTTAATTATTGGCTTTAAAGCTTAACGTCAACTAATGGCGATTAACTGTTTCTATTTTCCTTTTATTCATCAGTGGGTAAGCAAGTGTAATATTATTTTTAAATTTTAAAATGTCCTATGACTTTGCTTGCCAATTAAGTTGGCCGACATGTCTAAAAATAGAACATAAATGTAAAATGCACGTTTTGCACATTATTTTGAAAACCGCTACGATTAGAGAAAAATCTAACTAGGACATCGTCACTGGTATGCTTATCTACTCAAAATTAAACGTTTTAACCATTTTACACTGAATTATTTCTTGCAAATTTGACATGTTTTAGTAATTGCTGTGTTTTTCTTATGTTGATGATCACATACATTCTGTTTTTTTGTTTGTTTTCCAAACATGAGATAACGAGGAGAATTGATGAAGATTTAATGATACAAAATAAACTTGGTCTGCTGACTGAATAAATACCAGAGGTTAACACAAAATAATCGGTTCCGTTTCTGATCTCTTTGTGTATTGAGATGATTGATATTCAATGGAATGTGATATAAACAAAGGTCACTGTTTCATCTAAAATTACTATTAGACATCTTCCGACTATTCTTTAAATGATCCCAATTCGATTGTGTTTTGCATCATAATACTTTTCCTCCTTTTAAGATACTCGATGAAAAGTATCAACATTGTGTGCCCATTAAAATATATCTTAAATCTGAGCTGGCTGACAATGAGGATCAAAATTACATATAAAAGCCTGCTGGAAATGAAATATATGTTAAATATATGCTTGAAAGTAATATCAAATGTGTTATTAGCATTTAGTGTTCATTAAAAATAACTTTAGAGTTGGTCAATATTTGAAATTTATAATGAACACAAAACCATTTCCCCAGGTTGCTGTGGAAATAAATTACATTGGAATATATAACATTTTAACCCCATGCATTGCTTCTAAATGTGATTTGTTCTTAAGGTTTATGTACCCTTCTGTAGCCATTTTTGTACGAACTTTTCAAACTTCAATTGTATCAAAACTACAGATATAATGAATAATAGAGATAGGCCATTTTGTACATATTCCAAGGGGAAACTTGATGCAAAGCATTATTTTTTACTGTTCCATTGCATTTAATAGAAAAAGAGGACTTTGTGGCAAATAAATCAAGATTTTTATAGAAAATCCACAGCCTTTATCCTTGCACTCTCATATTTGGCAATTTGATGACTGATAGATATAGGATTATTGCATGCAGTGCTAGCATTGATTTCCTTAAAACAAGTTTATAAATGTAGTTATTGGTTAAGACAAGTATAAATATGGCCAAAATCAAGTACACCTTTTAGGGTGCGCTCGACTTTAGTGACTCAGCACGAGGTGTTTTGGAATTTACAGGTTACTTAGAACTTTTTGTAAAAACTAAACTCTAGCACATCATAGAAAATCAAGTGAGTAATTTATGTTTCAAATTTTATAACAAAAATCTCTGTATTAAAGGCTGTGGATTTTCTATAAAAATCTTGATTTATTTGCCACAAAGTCCTCTTTTTCTATCAAATGCAATGAAACAGTAAAAAATAATGCTTTGCATCAAGTTTCCCCTTGGAACATGTACTAAATGGCCTATCTCTATTATCTATTATATCTGTAGTTTTGATACAATTGAGGTTTGAAAAATTCGTACAAAAATGGCTACAGAAGGGTACATAAACCTTAATCTGTATCTACGTATCTTTTTTGTCGAGCCTTCGACTTTAGTCGCAAAAGCGAGACAAAGTTTGCGATCATTCTACTGCTAAAAGGGTATTTAAATTTGAAATTAAGAATCAATGTTCTTCTCTCATAAAAATGGTTGACCTTGATTTGTAGAAAAATGCATCATTTAAAGTAAGGTCCATATTAAAAAGAAAATGTGGTTTTATATTACACATACATGGAACCAAGAAACGAAGGATAAAGAATTTGACAAACAAGAAAGTCTGATCAGGAAAACTATACAGATTACGCGAAAAAATCTGAACCAACATCTAGATCTTTTGGAACATAAAATGATTAAAGATCTATCGACAAAATTTACAAATGGGTATAGGCACTTCACATTTATTGAAAACTTTATTCATCTCTAAATTTCGCTTTGCGTGCGTTTTCTCTTATATAGTTTAAATTCTTCTTCTAAATATATGTTTTAAATTGTAAGGATCTCTTGGCAATCATTCCTCATATTTGTCTTATATTGGTGCGCATAAAAATATGTTATATTTTAAAATGACGAAAATAAATGTCGCGAAATCTTTGATTCGAATGTTAAAAAATAAATTATAACATATACGTCAAAACAATAAGAAACCAAGAGTGTTTTTATAAAAGGTAACAATTTTCTGATGGCAGCACAATTTAAGTGTAAAATATTATAATTGTCGGAGTGGTTTTCTTTATTATTATTATTATTAAACCAGTGTGAAAGATATTAAAGGAATGTTAAAACTCATATATCAATAAGATAGTTATCAAAAGTACTAGGATAATATACAAGAAACTGACATGCCCATGGCAAAAAACAACCCAAAACCGACGAAAAGATAAACAACAGTACCAAACACACAACCTCAAAAATGAAAACTTTTCAACACGAACCCTCCCTGAATAGCGGGTGATTCAGCTGCTAAAGAAGAGCAAGAAAATCCTGATCCCCATTTCCTTTTCTTCATGTTGCTTATCTTAGTGCATAGTTGTAGTTGAGTCTTGTTCGGTAGGTCTCAAAAGATGACAAGAGGATAGGACAATTTGATCAAATCAACCTCATCTGTGAAAAGATATTTCCTTATTGTCAACCAACTCGGGATGGTGTTCGTAAAATTTTCAAAGTGTTTTATGTTCATTGTGTAATTTTTAATTGGCAATACGAATAATACAAATTTTCAATGTCAATTTGTTTCTAAAAGCTTTTCAATATCATTCCCTACTGGTTGCGTCTTAAAATATAGTCTTGACTAGAACTGCTCGGTACGGATAAAACATGAAGGTGATTAACAAACGTAGTTTATTGACATAACATTAACGATACCATTTTAACAGCGCAAAATAAATTATACAGGCACCATATCATATACACAGATGTATATATAAGGAAATTTCAAATGCATTTGTATAAGATCACACTTGTACATAGCAAAAACAATAAGTATAATGTACAGTATGACAAAAGTAACATTATTCATTATTAGCAGCAATATTTTTTTATCACACAATTTGTCAGCAAATACTTACTTAGATTGTTTAAATCTTTGATATTTTTTATAGATGACAGTTGTACCTATTTATATTCCAAAATGACACCCACAAATTGCACACCAATAGTTAAAATACTTGCAACATAGGTTTCAAACAAAGTCAACAAAGTTTCATAGTTATAATAATCATCCTGTAATTTACTAAGCATACTATGCACTGTTTCTCCTTGTCCTTTTTTTCTGTGTATTAACATAATACATATGTAATCATTATTATAAGAAAGTAAGCCTAATTAAATTTATCAAATGATGGTGTAAGCAATTGCATAAGATTTATACCATATATGAACTTGACACAAGTGAGAACTTTTAGGAACTCAAAGGTTATACAATTTACGCCAGAGTATAACCATGCAATATGCAATTTAGTAATTATTTAGAAAATCAACAATTTCTCCCACACCTCTCCTTTTTCCTATTTTTTAGATTCAAAACGAAATTCGAAAAAAAGCACGAAGACTTTATCAAGTTTGTTGTTTGTGGGTAACAGAAAATTGTCGACATCGATAGCTTCTATTTTTATTTCAGTATTAGTTCAAAGAAAAGATAACATAAAAATAACAATTCATAAATCATTTACGATCACAAATAAATGAACTACGACCCACCAGAGAGAGCACAACTCAACGAGGAAATATCGAACATATTGCAAATTTTGCATCTAAATACTTTTGAAATGAAGAAACAAATAATATAAATGAAATCCTGATGTGCTAAATCTCAACATTAAAGCAAATATATCTTCAGTTCGTGATATTAAATATTATTATGTTCTTTTTCACGGGTTCAACCGAACATAAAGCATTTCTTTTCTATACAAGACTTAATAACACAAAACCCAAATATACTATGGGATGTAGGTTTGCAGCATCCAGTCTTTTAATAATTTCATTCGGAACATAATATGTGAAAAAACAAAATTTAGAATGGCAGGTATTACGCCAAAAGACAGTCCTTATCACATAATCTTCACTAGAAGTATGATCAACAGCCTGAACAATCTACAAAATATAATTACAAAAATTAGAAACAATTCACAACTACATGTAAATGAATGAAAAGAGAAAATTGATTAAATACTGTAACTTTGGACAGTATACATGTGCATCTTTTGAATTGTACAATTCTACAAGAATAATCTTAATATGTGTGTGAAAGACAGTACCAGTCCTATAGAAAAACAATTGTTTTTGTTTCATAACAAACAAAAAAAAAAAAGTCTAACAGACCTTAACAGCAATTGAATTAAACGTGTAGACTGATTGAATGCAAACCGTCGAATGATTTAATTCCCGCTTAAGTATGCACGGGTGAATCCACCCGAGCAAATTCCTACGTATAACGGTATTCGTTGAGCCTTATAACGAAAAGAAATTCATTTATGTTCTTTTTCACGGTTCAACCGAACATAAAGCATTTCTAATCTATACAAGGCTTAATAACACAAAACCCAAATATATACTATGGGATGTAGGTTTGCAGCATCCAGTCGAGACAAAAGGCGAAAGAGTGCCAAGGTATAAGAAACAGAAGCGCCTTCTCTTCGTAAACTATACAAACTAAATTGTTTTTGTCTAACCCTCTTGCGCTTAAAGCTTATCTGGCTCTAGTATAAGATGAAGGCTTATATATTTTACTCAATACTAAGGTATCTTTTTGGGGCTGCAAAGAACAAAAATGTACTCCGAGGAATCAATCTTAAGACTTGCTAATTAAGTGAATAAGTCGGTTTATCAGTACTTGCTATCATAACTATACTACCTTGTCAATAAATATCGGTCTTGCTATTGTGAACTATAGTGTCAACGTGTGTTTTATGAAAACTGATATCACTCATTATTATAAGCGAGAGTTCTTTGTACAAAAATGTATCTAAAAAATCAAGCATAAGCCAATTATAACATACAAAGTAACATACAGTTGGACAGGTTAGAACTATCATGATACAGGTTAAATAGAAAGTTAAATTCTTTCTTTTGTATGGGTTTCGCCTATCCATCAAGTACAGAGAATCACGGCCAGGTCCGCATATTAAACACATGTACATTGTACAATCTACAGTTGCAACACCAAAAAAACATAAAACGGCAAGGTCCACATAAAGAAATTTTACCACAAAATTCATTCATTCCTCTTAGCATCAAGTTTCAATCCAAGACATGGAAAGATATGCAATATCCTATCCTTCAAGGACAGAAAATCACGGCAAGGTCCGTGATACAAGCGGCCAGGTCCGCATATTTAATACATGTACACTGTACAATCTACAATTACAAAATCAAAAAACTAAAAAGTGTCAAGGTCCGCATCAAGAAATTTTTACTCAAAATTCATTCATTCATTTAGGCATCAAGTTTCAATACAAACATTGAAAGATATGCAATATCCTATCCTTCAAGGACAGAAAATCACGGCAATGTCCGTGATACAAGCGGCCAGGTCCGCATATAAAACACATGTACACTGTACAATCTACAGTTACAACATCAAAAAACAAAAAAGCGGCAAGGTCCGCACAAAGATATTTTTCTACTCAAAATTCATTCATTCATTTTAGCATCAAGCAAGTTTCAATACAAGACATGAAAAGATATGCAAAATCCAATCCTTCAAGGACAGAACAACATCACGGCCAGGTCCGCATATTACACACATGTACACTGTATAATCTACAGTTACAATATCAAAAATTAAAAAGCGGCAAGGTCCGCATACAGATATTTTATTTTATTTATTTTTTTCAAAAATTTCATTCATTAACTTTAGCAACAATTTTCAATACAAGCACATTTGAAATAAACCTATATTCGTTTAAAACCGAATTCTCAGCACATCCCCCGTTGAAAAAAATAGAAGGGTTTCATACTCAACAAAGTCTTGCACTAAACCAACAAACTTGACGGTGTCAACAGACTCCAGTATCGGCCAGAAAACTGTCAATTTCATGTGAAGGATACCCAATGTACCGTTAGCTTTACATATAATTTATTATGTTTTACAGTGTAAGCTATTAACGATACATGTGACAAGAGCTGACCAGTCAAACGTGAATGTATCAATTATAAAAATATACCTTTTGTTAAAGGATAAAAACAACTTTGTATTATATCTTGAGAGTTAAGCATTGTCACTTTTAGCAAACCAATCTAAGCTGAAAGGTCCCAATATTTTATCAAAATAATGGAAAATTATGTCGGACAACGACCAATCGTCAAAATCAAATATTGTCTTATACTGATCCGCGGTAGTATTCAAAGTTGTTGGTATCCACTCATTTTTTAAACACATCGAATTTTCTATACAAAAATAACAAATCTCAATAGCTAGATTAGGCAAATCCAGTTTCATTCTGACAAGTTCAGATATTTTAGCTACGTTTTGTTATTCAGTGAGTAGTTTAAAATTTATTTTAAAATGATCCGAAAGCTTTCCAAGTCAAAATCACTGCCTTTAATTCTCGCCACGTTGACCTTGAAATTTTAGTGAGACACGAGATTTAACTTAACTCCAGAGTCCCAAGAGGATCGTTCATTTACTAAATGATGAAAGTGTCTTGTCAACATTATACATAATTTACCTAATACGGGTGATAATGCAATGAGTTTACCAATATCCGCTGCAACTTTCCTTGCAGTCGTATTACAAAGATTTATAAGTGCTAAAACAATACTATTCATAATATTCGTACATTTTCTGTTCAGGTACACTTAAAGTACCCCTATGTAAATCCCACACAAAAACCAATCTAGTCTGCACTTTAAACCAATCTAGTCTAAACTTTTGTATGGCTTCCACACACTTTTTCCATAATTTGGCAAAAACACAGCTGACAATATAAATCAGACATTACTTCTTTTGACACTTTTAACATACAAGTTTCAGTATTTTCAAATCCAAGTCCATAATCTAGATATACAATTATATTGAATCCTTTACTATGCCAATATTTTACAAGAGGGCGTACCATTTTAGTGAAAATGGAACAAGCTGACTCAGCACAAAAAGACAAAGCTAAAGTGTTACATTTAACTTTAGTGTCACTTTTCTATGAAAACACAAGAAACTTTTGTGATTCAACATGCTTATCTATATGAAGGTACCCCGATGATGTCTTGAATCAAACTTAAATGCATTTTTTTTTTTTTTTTTAATTTTCTGCATACGTTTTGGACTCTTTTACAAACTCGTATTTAATTTTAAATAACATTTCGTATTGAAGTACGTGTCTGATGTCAAGAATCAACACCGATAAAGGATTAACAACAAAAAGGGGGAGTGCTAACTTCCTTAGCGACTCCCGTAAAATACCAAAAATACAGGAGTAGGTGCATCGGTAATTTTAAAAAAAAATAGCCAGATTCAAGTATAGGCAAAACTAATTTTTTTAAACTTAACTCGGCCTATAAAAGTTTTTCTTTCCAAAAATGCAGGCTATAATATAATTGACCTTTTACATTATAAATTTGTACTAACTCATTGTCATACTCATATGTGTCTAAACATAATTTAAAGTCAATCAAAGATAATACCTCATTTGCAACTGCTGGTGTTGTAAGACCGCTTATTTCGGGACAGTTAGACGACCAATGTTCAGTGGAAAACAACGAGAAAGCATCAGCTGTAGGATTGCTAGTAGGGTTGTCATCTTCACTCGTATGATGACTTCTTGCAGGTGCACGGTCATGAGTTTTTTGTATTTCCTCGTCAGACATGAAGGAGAAAAGTCAAACAGATCTTAACAGCAATTGAATTAAACGTGTAGACTGATTGAATGCAAACCGTCGAATGATTTAATTCCCGCTTAAGTATGCACGGGTGAATCCACCCGAGCAAATTCCTACGCATAACGGTATTCGTTAAGCCTTATAACGAAAAGAAATTTATACACATTCTTGTTTAAAGCATACTAAGATTGTGAAGTATGCAAATTAATTTTCATCTAGTTTGGAGCTTTTTTAAGAAAAAAAGAAAGAGAAAGTAGTCCGTTATTGTGAAAATATTTGAACAAAGGTTTTAACGAAGAAAGAACAATTGATTCCTAAAATAACATGTCACAAAGTAAGAATGTTTATTTTTTTTGCACAATACAAAGTTAATTTCCGTTTAGTTAATTAACTATATATAAACAAGTAATCAACCCATGATGGGTGTCAAACTCCGTACAGTGATTGTTTCCGTTCCGGAACTATTTTCCTTTATTCCATCAATAGTGTAGAGTAGTATGTGGATCGGAGCTGGAACTGCCGGGGAGTTTGGATGCGTGTCTAACCTTCAATTATTTTGTAGATTGCGGCATTTCCGTCGCATTCATTACATACTAATAATTCTTTCCTGTCTCTGTCATAGTATATCGCTCTTTGCATTTTCAGTCCGTGTCTTAATGACAGTAAAAACTTACTCTTCCCTTTCATTCCAATCTGTTTTATGATCAAAAGATTATACGAATCATTACATGCAACAAAAACGTTTTGTTCATTGTATACAGCTAATCCAGCTGGACCTCGCATATTGTTTTCACTATGCCAATAAATGGACTCACCTTTCAGACTAAAGCATTCCACACTGTTATTTTGGTCTATGAACATCTTATCCTTATAGGTTACAATTACCCAAGTATTTCCGGTATTAAATTTGAGCTTGTTAAGTACTTTTCCGGAAAGATCTAAAACAACTATTCCCTTTCCTCCTGTCAGTACCACATAGAGCTTACCATCTTGGTAGGATATTCCACGACAATCGTGCTCGACTGGTATTTTAATCCCGTCTGGGCTATACAGACTTATAATACTTATGTTCCTGCTAGAAATACGAGTAACCTCAATACGATCCGAGTCTATAAGTGTTATATAAAACGGTTTATCTGAGCAAGGGATGTTTCGAAGGTACTGCCTTTGTTCGTCTAATTCCATGGTACATCCCTTTCCATGAGTGTTAACTATAAGCTTATGACCATTAGGTAATATAAGACAACTAAGAACTTAGCCTCGCCTTTCTATTCTAAATTTGTGTTTCAGCTGTAGACCAATAACACTATTTCTTCCCTTTGCTTGGTCAGATACTTGACTTTGAGCTTGGTCAAGTTTTGGACCTTTAAATTGCAACTCAGATTTTCTTTCTATAACTGATAACGTTCCAAACAGATTGGTGCAATCCAATAATGCAGTTATAGTAGGATCTATCGTCATGGTAATCCCAAAATGTTGTGTATTAGTGATTGTGCTTTCTATGAATTTTATTTCTGCCGAAAGCATTTTGTTTATTTCACGCGTTCCTAGGAAAACTTACGCATCTGATGCCATTTTTTTCATTGTTTCAATTTTTTCTTTTAGCTGCTTTAGCTTTTTATCTACTAAATTCCATTGATCTCGAATTAAACAGTGTGTAGCTTTACAAGTAGTAGTCTATAAGATTTATTATCATTTGTTATTCAAGGAAATCTAGATGTGTATTTAGATTTTTCCTTGTTTCCTTTATATTTTTCTTTATCAGATTTTCCTGTGTTTCAAATTGTTCCTTATTAAGTTTTTCCTCTTTTAAAAATTTGCTGACATTTTGTAATGCCCCATTGATTTTATCTTCCAATTCAGCGACTCCGAGGGCAGTTGATTGCTTGGAATTTTCTGCTGCTTTGTCTAGAGACAACAGCTTTGAGCAAGTGTTATGCTGATCAACACAATCTATGCAGAGAACTATGTCATGTAGAGAACAGTAAAAATCGTATCTTTTGTTATGTTCTACGCATGTTTGGCTGACAGAAACATTTTTGATTTTTCGGTAATCGGACATTGTTATCAGATTGTGATTTCTGGACATTTTCAATGATCTGTGAACCTTTTCGCAGTCTGCACAATAACCTTCTTCGCAGGTAGTACACCATATCCGTGCATACTTAATGTTGTCCTCATAGGCACAGGGGTCGCAATTGATAACGCCAGTCATCGCCTAAGTGAATATAATCATTTCTATTTATCTATCTGTAATGTTTAAATGTTTGCTAACGTTTAAAGTAATGTACAGTTCATTTTATCATTTTCTAAACCATCATTTTTTATTAATCAGAAATCATATTGGGATCATTATTCTCTTTTATAGTTTATACATTTTGAAATTATTAAGTAACTAAGGTTTCAACTCCCTTAGGCAAAGTTGTCTTTAGATGAGTTTTGCTATTTCTTTTTAGGTATTTTTGACATATAGCTCTTTAACGGTTCCGGAACTTGTATATTTACGGATTTCAAATGTTTGGCTTTGAGTGTTCCTGATGAAGCGCCTCGGATGCAATAAATTATCAAACGTGTTGTTTTCAATTTTGTATAGGCATCGTTTACCTTTTTGATAAGGTATGTCTGAGATAAAAAGTTT
The DNA here is from genome assembly GCA_019925275.1 of Mytilus edulis. NCBI lineage: Eukaryota > Metazoa > Mollusca > Bivalvia > Mytilida > Mytilidae > Mytilus > Mytilus edulis. Next base: position 37,479,100 of record CM034351.1, read on the forward strand.
AAGAAGCCACATATTTGTTAAGGGAGAATTAAGCTAGGATAAGCAATAATCATTTTAGCTCTAATGGTAAACTAAAATCTTATAATTACTCGTACAAGATCAATGGAGGAGGAGAAAAAGGAACAATAACATTAAACGTGATGTTGTAGAGTCCGTAAACTGACATATAAGACATGTGCAATCAGTTGGTCCTTGGATATACTTTTAATTAGATAAAAAAAATGTGGTATGATTGCCAATGAGACATCTAACCACAAGAGATCAAATGACACAGAAAATAACAAAATAGGACTCCCAACTGACTTCAACAAAGCCCATACCGCATAGTCAGCTTTGAAAGACCCCGTCACACCAAAAATGTTTAAAATATATTGTGTTACTGTTTGTTAAGTGTATCGGGTTGTCGCTTAAGCTTTAAAAGACCTACCGTCTTTTTAGTATCGCTATATAGATGTATTAAACATACAAAACATGGAAGTGAAAAGAAAGTAGGCAAGTACACAAAATAACGTTGACCACTACGAAGTAAACATTATATCAAGGGCTGAAAACAGGAAGATAGATTAGATGAATCTTTTATTGATTGTGCATTGATTGTCTGGTATGGACTACCGATACATGTATGTATGCCTTTAATGTGTGATTTTGTTAAAGTACCAACTAAACGTTGATGAAACAAACAAAAAAACAACAACAAAAAAACGTTTTTCATTTAATGTGATTCATGATAGTGGTGTGATAAATCAAGCTTTTTCTTGTCTTAAATATCCCTTTATTTTAGAGGCCACTCATGAGGGTGTCCATGTTAACATTTTTTGTTGCTAAACTAATCAGTCATAATCATGGATTATTTTTTAAAAACAAAATAATCAAATAATCAAAAATACAGTTTTAGATTCAAATAATCATGAAATATCTGGTCTGGTAATCAAATTATCTCTATATAAACGGCCAAGTAATCAAAAACCCACGAGGAGGCTCATTTTACAGGTAGTGAAAACGGCATAAATTAAACGAAATATGAGTTAAGGTTTAGAAAGAATATTTTCAGAGAAATGAAACATCAAAAGTAATACATTATTACGTAACCTTGTTTGTCAACATCTGACAGTAATAACAGCTAGTTGATTGTTATTCACTGTTGGACTTTGAGCAATGAGCGATTTATCTTTGAAGATTGCACTACTTAACAATCAAATGATCATACGATAAAAATGTTTGAAAATCTAAGTAAACCATGTTACCATGAAGAAACTTTTGTTGTTCTAGAAAATTGTTATTATTTTTATCAACTTTAAATTCACAAAAAGATACTGAATAGTTTGGATAAACTGACATTTCTATCATTGTTTTAGACAAGGCAGATGTTAGTCAAGGTACCGGTATTACCCAAACAGATGTTTTAAACACATTAGCAGCAATTGCCGTTTTGGGCAATGACGTCAATAAGCTAAGGCGTATTTGGCACATTTTTCTGGAATTTTGGGTCATCAATGCTCTTCATCTTTGATTGGCCTTCTTTACTATTTTGACCTGAACGTCACTGATGAGTCTTATGTAGACGAAACACGCGTCTGGTGTATTAAATTATAAGTCTGGTATCTTTGATAATTATAAGCATGTCGTAATATATTCTATTATATTGTTAATTTGTGTATTTCTCTATCCAAAAAGAGGGCTGAAAGATATCAGAGGAACAGTCAAACTCAAAAATCGAAAATAATCTGACATAACCATGACTAAAAATGAAAAAGACAAACAGACAAATAAAAGTACACAAGAAACAGCTAAGATTGGGCAACACGAACGCCACAAAAAAAATGAGCGTGATCTCAGGTGCTACGGAAGGGTAAACAGATCCTGTTCCACATGTAGCATCCGTCGTGTTGCTCATGTTATAACAAACCAGGTAAATAGTCTCATTTGGTAGGTCACATTTATGAACAGCGACGGGGATTGTAATAAAAACGTAAAACTATATCCGATATCATTTAACATTTGTTCCATAACGGTCAACCAAACTAGTGATGGATTCCGTAAAATTTACGAAGGAATGATTTCAACTTCATCCTTTCGAACTCTTAGTTTAAAAACTTACTTGTGAGCTGCAACCCTCTACCAAGAAAATCATGATCGGAAATACAAGCGCGGGAATATCGTATCAATTGGGAGACACATACTCCGTATGCAGGCGCTGCTGGAATGTTGTCACATATTAATGGAAAGTACACAATTGAAAACTGAAATCATCTCGTTTGACGTTCAACATAGTCACTAAATGTTCTTCCATTTACAAATGTATTTGTATTGTAGTCCTGTCATGTAATGTTGTTATTTAAATAAACTCATCATAGATACCAGGACTAAATTTTATATATACACCAGAAGCGCGTTTTGACTACAAAAGACTCATCAGTGACACTCGAATCCAAAAAAGTGTTATATTTAACATTGCCATAAACGCTGGAGTTTTTGCTAGCCACAAACCAGAGTTAACATACCATTTTTTTCTTAAAATATCCGGTACCAAGTCAGGAAAATGGCAATTGTTATCTTATAGTTCGTTTCTGTGTGTGTTGCATTGTCGTTTGTTATTATGTTTCACTTTAATGTTTCGGTTGTTTTGTAGTTTTCCCCTTATATTTGATGTGTTTTCCTCAGTTTTAGTTTGTAACCCGGATTTGTTTTCTCTCTATCGATTTGTGACTTTCGAACAGCGGTATACTACAATGTACTCTTGTTTCCTTCATTTGTCTCAAATTTTAATGTAAATGATAATATTTCAGCAGTTGTTTAGTAGTTTTGCACTATTTTGAAGACGTTTGAAGCCTAAAATGCAATATGATATATAGACACACATTTGAGATTCACTTCAAAATTATTAATACGGAATCATATCAGACTACACCGTCTTATACACATTGGAAGGATGATTTGTAGATTTACAGTACTTCATGTTTTTTTAATTCAAATTGGCAAACAGGTGTATCCCTATTATTCCTTGGCCCTCTCCTGTCATAGACAATTGTAAATTCTTTAAGCATACTAGTAGTCATTATTAAAAATTTGCAAACACAGACATGAAACAATAAACACTTTTTATTACATTTGCCTTAGTGATAATCAACACCTGAACGCCAAACAATACGAACAAGTTTGTGGTCAATCTTATCTCTATCAAGGATTCAAATACATATCATCAATCAATCTTTAAAAAAGAACAGTTTAAATCTGGATTTTAAAAACTCAAATAAAAATTGAGTAAAATTAGATTTTTAAATATGATTTCTCTTTCTATTTCTACTTGGATAATATTTTGTGCTAACATTTTCTACTGAATTGATTATTTTACCAATCAAGGGTTCTAACATTGTGTGGAGATATTGCCCCTGGATAGATGATTGACTTTGTAAACAGGGACAACTAGTATGTTACCTAGACGACTAAGGTAATTATACACAGGGAATATCTACGAATAAAACGTTAATATGCGTTAAAAGAAAAAAACTATCAAGAGTGCACGCTAATGTTGATATTTTATATAGAATAGTAACCGCCATTGACAGTAAAACTTCGTCTGACCCACTAAACCAGTACCGATACTCTATTAGCCTAAAATAATTCCGTTGTCAATCTGATGGGTTTGTGCGTTATATTGATGAAATATTTCCACCTCTCTCTAAATACAGCAAAAGATGGAAACAGCAGTTAGGCTTTTGCCGTTAGTGTTTTAATGGCTTTTAAAGGGGCACTAGCTGTCAAATTCATGGTCACCGATTTGACTCAAATTTTCATATTTTATTTATAACAATGTAAAACATTTATCCAAATTATCAAAAGTGAGAAATAAACAGTTTACAGAGCATAACGTCAATAATATGTAGTTTCGTTTCGTGTGTATTTTAGTCTAGACTCCATCTAATTAAATATCGAGTTGACCTCAGATGACCATATAAGCGATGTAAACATAAATATACTAATGATTAGATATAAATAGATTAAGCCAACACGTGCATTTGAATTTTTATAGGTCTGTTTAATTTTATTTTATAGATTAAAATATATATGTTTCTCGTCGTTTTTACATGTAGAAGAAAGATTTTTAGTGGATCGAATCAGTCATCAAATAATTTACCTTAGTTTCACTTTCAATGTTGACATTCCTTTCCGTTAAATAAACAGTACACGTACAAAGCATGCGTTGTCCATCTCTAGTTAAGGGGTTAAATTGATGTTCACATGAATACGGATTCAATGAGGTCGACTGTTTCACTTGCAAGTAAAACAGTCATTATCAATATTATTTAACTTAATTTGACAAAATTGAACCATTTTGGCGGCTAAAAGCGAATCATTATATCACTATTTCACTTTTATTAGTGATTGAACAAAAACAAATCATACATTATTTTTTTATCGTCTCGTAGCTAGTGCTCCTTTAAGGGAAATTAGCTGTCCAACTCATGTTTACCGATTGGCCCAAATTATCATATAGGATACATAACATACTAAAACTGTATCTAAGTAAAGTATATACAATTAAGGGCATACGATACAGTTTTGATCCTGTATTTAAAAGATCGTGAAAATTTGCATAAAGGCTATTTTTTACCTGATTAAATCAAATATGTAATAAATAATATACCTTCATGTGCTACTTTTTGAGTAAAATGAGGTCGAAATTTTGTATATTTGCTCGAAATTCAGATTTGTGGCCGTAATTTCTTTTTCGAAAGAAAGACATAACTTTTTTGTTATAAAAGATAAACACATTTTTTTTTTGTTAGGTAATCGGTAATTTCTGTATTTTTTAAGTATCCTAAAAAATTATGCATTTTTTATTCAGAAATAACTCATATTTATCCAATGTTCATGAATTGAGGAAAATACATCATTTTTTGCTGCATGTTTATGAAAATTAAAAAAAATCCTCTATTTACAGTTTTATAAAATTTGGGTCACATAATCTCCCTGCAAAATGAAACAAATGGTTGTTTTGAAAAATAGGGGTCCATGAACTCGTTTTCAAATTAAATCAGTTTGAATGATAAAAATCAGTCGAAAACTGCATCTTTTCTCGATATGTCACAGTTTGACGTCGCGAAATTAATAGTTTACGTTAGCAACGTCATTACCTCCCCTGTAACTGTATCGTATGCCCTTAAAAATGCATTGGCTCGATAATACGTTTAAGCATGAAGTATGTATTTGACTGTAGACACCATCTAATGAACTAACGAGGTGGTCCCGAGGACTGTCCGAATAACCCGAATATAGATATAAAGATAGCGAAATCGTGCAATTAATTTTATGTCTGTTTAATTTCTTATCATGGGATACAATAAACGTTATTATCGTTTTTACTATATTCCTGTGATGTGATGTTGTCATTTTTAACGGCATATTTAACGTTGCCATAAAGCGCAAGGTTTAGCTAGTAAAAAAAACTAGGATCAACCCACCATTTGTTCTTAAAATATCCTGTACTAGATCAGGAATATTACAGTTATCTATTAATTCGTTTCTATGTATGTTGCCTTGTCGTTTGTTTGTAGATGCACTTCAGTGTTTCTATTGTTTTGTTGTTTTCCTGTTATAGTAGATGTGTTTCCCTTGGGTTTAGTTTGTAACCCGGATTTTTTTTGTCTCAATCAATTTATTACTTGTGAACAACAGTATAATAATGTTGTCTTTATTTTTCCTGCGTAAGAATGATTTTTGTGGATTGAATCAGTCAATCAAATCGTAAACCCTTGTTTCAGTTTCAATGTTGACATTCTGTTCCTTCTAATAGCTTAACACGCATTAGCTATGCGTAAAAAGTCTCTAGCGAAGGGGACACTTTGAAGTTCATATGAATACAGATTCAAGGTGGTCACTTGCAAGTCAATAACTCATCAGCAATCATTCTTAGCTCATTTTGTGTCAAAATTGAACCAAATTGTCTACTAAAAGCGAATAATTATTTCACTTTCATTGATAATTGAAAAATGCAAAATCATTTTGCATTCATTTATATATCTCGTAGCTAAAGACCGTTTAAAAGTTGTTGTGTGAACAAATATCACTGCTACTAGTTTCTATTGTCATTGTCTTCATAAAATGAAAAAAATAAACAGACTGCATTTAACAATATATCTCACATACCGGTAGTATAATCTAACAGACGAAATGTAATTGTTGTCTTTAAAATACCTTTCTCATAAGTGTAAGGATACTAACATAAACAACTGATAGCAGGCCTATGTTATATAATGGCCATCATTCCAATTTTGCTTAGTTTCTTCTGTAACTTATTCTTACATTGCACTCGGGACTTGTGTGATTGGTTATTCGACATTTGCAGGAAGTAAATGGTTGAGATCTCACAAAACATTTTTAAATACGTTGCATTTTTGCGTCTGTCAAATGTCAATATCATCTAGCAATTGTAAGCCTTCTGGTTTTTTTTTTAAATTTTGGTTTATTTGTATTTTTCATGGTTAACTGTCGCTGCATTCATTGAGGACCCATTTCTAGCCTGCTGCTGTTTTTCTGCTCTTTGTTGGATTTTGGGACTAAATCGGCTTTTTCATTCTCTGTTCTAAAATATTGATGTTGTCACCTCAACCACATACTTTAGTCATCTCCTTCCTTTTTATTATTATCATATGCTTATACAGTATTGTCATCAAGCAAAAGATTTAATCCAGAATAAAAATTACGAAATAAACATTATATTGTTTCAGTAACGTTTCGTCTATATGGCCCGTCTCAAACCAATACCCATCACAATCAATCCTTTTACCAAATACTTCTGTCATATACAGAAACTGAGGAAAAGACCCCTTCCCCAAAAAATTTACTTATTACTAACCACATAAAAATGAAGGGCACATCATTAAGGAAGGTATTCTAAAACTATCTCATAACATCTGTTTCCTCGTAGATGAAAATTGGGATAATATATATAAAATAGGTTATACATTGAAAATTGGCTTTATCAATAAATGAAAATTCAACTAGATGTCATTGCTGATCAACTACGAACATTCACAGTCCTACATTTGTGGATTCCTATATTTTTGCACAAAATCCTGTTTTTCTCTGACTGTTTATGACATGTCCTAACTAAATCTATTGTATGTTGGATTGATATTTTAGTACTAGAAACCCGATTTGTTTTTTCAATTGTTATTGTCTTTGATCTAACTTTCAGTAACTGTAAATTCTCTCACATCTACACATTATGTCTTCAGTGCTTTTGTTAGTTGTTTTCGTGTTTTGTGTCTTCTGATTAGACCTTTCAAGTTATTGTTATCGTTAATTTATACATGTAGTGTTATAACCACTGTTCAAGGCTAGGAGAGTTTGCCACCAGCTAAAATGTTTAACCCCATCACATTATACATGTGTCTGTCTTTAGTCAGGAGCTTGAAATTCAACAGATGTCGTTTGTTGCATATCATATTTGGGTTGTTTTTTTGTTCATTGCTTTGTTTCTTTTGGATTGTTTAGCATTTACCATGTTTGTCATTACAAGCCTTTATAGATTGTTCATGCAGTATGGGCTTTGCTCATTATCAAACTTCAGACTTATATATGACCTTTACTACATTTGGTCTTGGTGGAAATTTGTCTCATTGGCAATTATGTCATATCTGCTCATTTCAATATAAACCACTATGCCAACTAGAAAAGCAATACCTATGTTTCATAAATGTAAATTATACAAAACTGATAACACTTAAAGAAAATATATATAACTTTATTTTGGTACATCTGCACCATCATAACTGACATTATTTACATACAATATATATCCCTGATAAGTACAACAAAATCCGAGACAAAAGCATTGGTGTGTGTTACTATGGTTACAGATAAGTCTGAGACAAGTCTTGATGTGGTTACACTGAAAAAAACTCATAGAAGTATCTTTAAACTTCCAGATGAAGTAAATGTAAGTTTTAATTTAATGTTGGTATTTCAAATTAACATCTGCTTAACAAAGTTATCAACTAAGGTGGATTAATTTAGTTCCATGGTTACTAATTATTTTGATAGCTTTAAGAATAAATATGCATTTATGACTATTTTTTTGTTTTGTGGTTTTGACAAAATCTGCATATGAAAGGGAGTACATCCTTGAAATGTAAATTTGAGGTTCCACTTTATCCTGATCTATGAAAATAGGTATCCCTGTTTCTTACTAATATAAATAAATCAAGTTTTCTACTTTTCAAAATTTGTGATGCATGTTCAATTGAATTAACTCCAATTATTAATTTGGCAAAAATGGTGGAATTGTCACATGTTTCAACGAAACCCTATGACGAACGTGAAAAATAATTGTAACCATAATAATGGTGGAATTGTCCCATGTTTCAAGGAAACCCTATGAAGAACGTGAAAAATAATTGTAACCATGGTACTTCAATTTAATTGAAAGATTTCAATGAAAACAAATCTGACAGTGGGGGATAATGAATAATAGGTAGCAGTGGAGACACAATTTCATTCAGATAACAATATTGAAGACCAAGGCAGCTATTTAACAAAAATGTCAATTACTTTGTCTATATAATCAACAAACCAGATGCTCCGCAGGGCGTAGCTTTATACGACCGCAGAGGTTGAACCCTGAACGGTTGGGGCAAGTATGGACACAACATTCAAGCTGGATTCAGCTCTAAATTTGGATTGTGATTAAATAGTTGACACAGCATAGGTTTCTGACACAGAATGAATGTGGTCTAATGAACTTAAAATTTTTGTTTTCTCTTAGAGCAATTCACTATGCTGTTGAATATTAATCCTCTCAAAAAAATGTTTGAAGAAATTTTCTTTTTATTTATGAAATTTCAAATGAGAAAAATTGAACCCAATTTTTTAATCACATCCCCCTTTCCCTTATTCCAAAACTAACTTAATTAAAATATTCTAATGGAGTTTGCAACAATAACTACTCATTTAAATACATCATAAAATATTAAGATGTAAAAAAACTGCTTGTTATCACTGAATGGTAAAGATCATTTAAATTTATCAGTTGGTAGTAAAAAGTGAATATACATTGTATATTGTATATAACAAAGATTTAAGTTGATTCTGGACAAAGAAAGATAACTCCAATTAAAAAAAATTCTTGCAAGAAGATATGTCTTGCTTACTATTCTGGACAAAGAAAGATAACTCTAATTAAAAAAAAAATTTGCTTTTTCACAATATTGTGAAATTAGATATTTCTTGCCATTGCACAATACTGTGCAATTGAAAAGACTTAATATAATAATTTTAGATCCTGATTTGGACCAACTTGAAAACTGGGCCCATAATCAAAAATCTAAGTACATGTTTAGATTCAGCATATCAAAGAGGCCCAAGAATTTAATTTTTGTTAAAATCAAACTTAGTTTAATTATGGACCCTTTGGACCTTAATGTAGGCCAATTTGAAAACAGGACCAAAAATGAAGAATCTACATACACAGTTAGATTTGGCATATCAACGAACCCCATTTATTCAATTTTTGATGAAATCAAATAAAGTTTAATTTTGGACCCAGATTTGGAGCAACTTGAAAACTGGGCCAATAATCAAGAATCTAAGTACATTTTTAGATTCAACATATCAAAGAACCCAACCGATTCATTTTTTGTCAAAATCAAACTAAGTTTTATTTTGGACCCTTTGGACCTTAATGTAGACCAATTTGAAAACATGACTAAAAGTTAAGAATCTACATACACAGTTAGATTCGGCATATCAAAGAACCCCAATTATTCAATTTTAATGAAATCAAACAAAGTTTAATTTTGGACCCTTTGGGCCCCTTTTTCCTAAACTGTTGGGACCAAAACTCCCAAAATCAATACCAACCTTCCTTTTATGGTCATAAACCTTGTGTTTAAATTTCATAGATTTCTATTTACTTATACTAACGTTATGGTGCGAAAACCAAGAAAAATGCTTATTTGGGTTCCTTTTTGGCCCCTAATTCCTAAACTGTTGGGACCTAAACTCCCAAAATCAATACCAACCTTCCTTTTGTGGTCATAAACATTGTGTTTAAATTTCATTGATTTCTATTTACTTAAACCAAAGTTATTGTGCGAAAACCAAGAATAATGCTTATTTGGGCCCTTTTTTGGCCCCTAATTCCTAAACTGTTGAAACCAAAACTCCCAAAATCAATCCCAACCTTTCTTTTGTGGTCATAAACCTTGTGTCAAAATTTCATAGATTTCTATTAACTTAAACTAAAGTTATAGTGCGAAAACCAAGAAAATGCTTATTTGGGCCCTTTTTGGCCCCTAATTCCTTAAATGTTGGGACCAAAACTCCCAAAATCAATACCAACCTTCCTTTAATGGTCATATACCTTGTGTTAAAATTTCATAGATTTCTATTCACTTTTACTAAAGTTAGAGTGCGAAAACTAAAAGTATTCGGACGCCGACGACAACGCAGAAGACGACGCCAACGTGATAGCAATATACGACGAAATTTTTTTCAAAATTTGCGGTCGTATAAAAACAAATAGTTAATACAATGTACCAAAATAACATTTGGGATGTGTAATGTCCATTCAATTTATACAAAAATGTACAGCCAATATAACATATACAAATGATATAATTTCAAAATTATCACAGTGGCGACTTGAAGCAATATTATCATACAAACTTAACATATAACACTGTAATAATCATTTATAATATTGATAAGGATGACTTATCTATAGATATGTTGGATGATAGGTCTTTGAACCTTATTAGTTTAATTGAATGAATCTAGTATAAAGTTTTCTCATTATGATGTGTAATGGACAACTTAAAAAGGACAAACAAAATCAAAATGGAAAGGTTGAACATTATATTTTAATTATAATTACACACTGAATAAATATTGAGGTTATTTTCATTATATTGGACTAGAGATTATAATGTGTCAATAGATATGATGCAACAAAAAAACACTTTAAACATACTTTAAATAAAATGAGAAAATGTGCTCTGAAAAAAAAGGCTTTCAACAAATATTTTAGTGAGGGGGGTAATTTTACTATTCTTGACAAATACTCTCCATTGATAGCATAACTGTGATGTTCTAGAGCTGTTGGAGCATTCAATACATTTTAAAATAATTTTTTCATATAAATAAACATTAACTAATTTCATAATTCACAACAGATCAAAATTGGAATGTGCCACTTATCTAACCTTTCATGTATTTTAACTATCAAAATCAGTTTTTTACATTATTTTGGCAAAGCCACTTCTGGTAGTGTAAAGAATTCCTTATCTAGAAACTGAGACACGGTTACATCCATTTGCTGCTGTAATGAACACATTTAGTTAATCTAATTTTAACATGTATAATACCTTGTTCCTGAATTTGAGATCATGTCAAAATAATAAGTACCTTTACACAAAAATTAATTCAGACAGCACTAATATATCAAATCATCATTAACCAAACTAGACACTGTATCAATAAGCTAGTATCTCTGACCTTTAGAACTGTGCTATGCACTTACTATAAAATATTTATGTAAGTCCAGCTTTATTCTTTGTTGTAAAGCTCTTACAAATAAATTGTAGTTTATTTAGTCAACATTTTTAACATTTCAAAGATCGGAGCACATGCATTTTTCTACAATTGAAGCCAGCCTTTGTGGAAGGCTGTTCACAGACAGTGATGGACACAGAATTCAGGTTATAGCCCAGACTGACACAAAAGACCAGTAGGGCTAAAAAAATGATGTACCAAAGGTTAATGCTGTTGATCTGATGTTAAGGAAAATAAACAGTGTAAATAAACAGCCAGTACAAAAATGTTTGGTCCCAATGTGACAAACTGAATAACAATAACATGATTCAAACTCATTTTTATAAAGTGTCTCCATTATAAAACAAGAACTAAATAATCTTTGTCTGGTAAACAGTTTTTTTTCAATTGTTGTTTAGCTCTTTAATAATATAATTGTTTAAGGGAAGGGGGGGATATGTGGCTGTTAAACCCCGATTTATTACATTGGTTGCAGTAAAATTTCTGCGATATGCAGTTCAATAAAAACTGATGATTTCATGAGTGAAAAAATTCATGAAATTTATTCTATGTATAACAAACTAAATACAGATAATTAATATACAAAATGATAAAATTCTTAACAAATATGAGATCCCATTGACTTTTTGAGAAGAAAGTAAAATAAATTACTACTTTTATATGAAAGCAATAAATTATAATTCTATTTTATATCTTGGCCAAAGTATGTTATTTTACAGATTACCATTCATGAGACATTTTTACTTCAAAATTAAACTTTTTGCTTAGGAAACTAAAAAAATAATTATCTAACGATACAAATACTTAATGCCTGAACATCTTAGATAAAAATGTATTTTCATTTAATAAGAAATATAATTTTGTTAAAAGCAAAAGATGGAAATCTTATAACTAACTTGTTTTTGAGCCTTGAAAAAAAGAAAAAAAAACAAAGAGAAAAGAATTGAGCATAAAGTAACAACATATAAATGAGCAACCAATTATAAGAGCATAAAGTAAAAGCATATATAGAAGTCATCAGGGAGAAGGTGTGTACAAGGAAATGTTTTCGCCAAATCTCGCAGAAATGTTTACTTTTGATCAACAAGTTTTGTGGATGTATTGAAAACAAATTGACTTTTTAATCTAACAGAAACTTCAAAAGTCTTAACATTGCTAAAATAATAATTGTGGCATCATGTGTTCTGTGATTTTGTGCTATTTTTATTAGCATAATAAGAATTAAAAGTAGGACCTTTATCTGAGCCTCTGCCTATAAATATTAAAACCATTCCCATATAAACTTATAGTATACTTGCATGCATTTGCCATTTCTAAATCACAAATGTATGGCCAAACTTAGCAGTATGTAGTCATTTAAGAATATAATTTATTCCATTTGTCCCTCATCCCAATTTTCTGTGAATATTTAAAGCATGCAATAAAGGGTTATATGCAATATTTTGAATGACTACATTTTACTATCAAATAAGGGCCATAAATGCATAACAAGTGGAATTTACTTTTAATGCCATTTAACTGTATGCCAGTGGTTGACCTAATTCATAATATAAATGCTAATGCAAATGAGTGCCATTGTTTTTTTTTATTGGTAATGGATAAATCTAAATTACAGTAGTATTTTTCCTTGATGATGAACATTTAGTAATAGGGTTTATATTATTTCATGGAACCTTTTTATGGAAAAATACATGTGAATTTAAGAAATGTATAAACTTGATCTACCCAAGATGAGCAAATAAACTTCTGTGAAGATATGAATGAATTTGGAATGAATTATCTCCCTTTCTGTATGGTATATACTGGTACCCTGTTTCTGCTGAGTTACCAGGAACAGTCTATTCACTTCCTGGTTACTGTCTGCTGTTTTCAAATGTTTGTTATTATTTTTTAAAGTTAATTTCAGTGTGTGTTATCTGTACCTCTTGTACGTATAGTTTTCACTTTTACTTTTAGGACTGCTCAATTGATGTGTCCGGGGTTTCCAGTCCGGATTTGGTCCGCCAGATTCCCACAGTGTGGTCACTAGAAGTGCAAATAAAAGCAAAAATAAAGCAACTAAATAAAAAAGAAATGAAATACACATGTATGAAATAAAAGATAAAATAGCTGTTGAATCTGACTACTCAACGTAAATTATACTTTTGACATTTTTTTTTTTTTTTTATTATTTGATAAAAGTTATAATTACATAAAGCTTCATTATATTGTCAAAATAAATGTCACATTGGAAAAGAGAAGCCAGAATCAACCAATCTGAAAAAAATCATAATCAACTGCAACTAAAATGTAAATGGCATAGATTCAAAATGAAATATTCTATGAAAAACAAGCCTCACAACAAACAAAGCAAAACACACAGTTTCTGGAAATACATTTTATAATTTTAGCCTGATTAACTTTTCATATGTTTGCTTTAAAGATTATAATGCCAAATTTACCCTATTCAACCTTTTCATTGTCTATTTTAATGCATTGTACAGGGCTGTGAAATAGGAGGAATGAACACAATCAATAATTGACTGCCTCTTAGTCAGCCTAGATCTTGACCAAAATGACACCAGCAAAAATCCCTCATTACCATAACAGCATAATTTGGATGATTCGAATACTGAAGGATTGTGTTCTACCTTTGAGCATATAAAATTAGCCCAGGGATGTATGTGAAAATAATGCTTCCTATTTGATATGCACCCATTTGTTTATATCAAACATTCTATTTTGTACAATATTTATTCATCTTCAGCAGGCATAATTCAAAATAAAGAAAAAACAAATAAAATTTCGGTAAAAAAAAATCAAATTAATAAATTTAAGATGTATTTCTATGTTAACTTGATTTTTCATATTTTACACCATTTCAAATAAAAAATCCTAGGTAAACAAAAAAGTGTACTAACATATACACAGCATGCATCATGAATCACCAATGTGTGTATACATATACTATTTTAAGTGACACACCTTTATATACACACAACACATTTGATTGTCATAACAGCAGTGTATAACCAATAAAACCTTCACCTTCAAATTTTACTTTTTACACTTGGTAAAATTGGACATTGAACCTATATTACATTGCTTTTGATAACACATTATTAATAAAATCATGTCGAAATACTTAGGGCTCTCTTATTTCAGAAATCTGAAGATATTGCTTGTGTTCTATTAATAACACATTATGTGACATACTTCCAAGTCATGTAATCCAAATGACAAGTATTTTTTGAGGTGATACATATATATGCAGTATATATCGTGAATATAGATGAATGGGTATATACTACACAAAATTTAATTGAATGGATATCATTATGATGTTTTTAAATGACTTCATTGAGGAGTTTGTTATTTGATAAATTTGATAAATGTAGGTGACCTATGTATATGGGGATTATATTTTTTTATGTTATGATTGAAGCTTAAATGTGATGATTTTTACAAATAATTCCCATATGTGTCCGAACCTATGACTTATGGTGAATGTGTTATTGCATGGCTGATAGCAGTTACTTGATGGACAATATTGGAAAAAAAAAATAGTTAAAAAAAACATTTTGAAGTCAAGTATTTTTACCCTCATTCAAACTCCTTAATATTTCAAAGCATGAGCATACGATGGTCTGGATGGGATTTCATCATATTTGTATGTACTCGTGAATTTGTAATAACATTTCACCTAAAATGATTAGTGACCTACTATTCTCTAGTCTATTTTTTCATTACATTTTTCTTGAATTTAGTTCTTTATCCCTATTTTTCTCTATTCTTCAAAACACGTCCACGATCTCATACACACAAAGAGGAGTCTTGATTTAAATTTTGCCAAGTATATTTAGTTGTAAAGGAGAAATAAGACACATCAATCTGTCAGCATTGAGAATTATAGAAATTTTTGATAGAAGACAGAAGAAATACGGAGAAAAACAGAAAGAAATTTTTATAACATTGAAATTGGAAAATACACATGCAGTTCAACAATCATGTCCATCAAATACATTATACACTAAGTGTGGAATTATATTCCAATAAATGCAGATTTCGTATGATTTTATGTGTGACAATCTACATAATACTTTCTGTGCATACATTTCTTCATTATACATAAAATTAGGATACATCCATCCACAATGGTGGATTTGGAAGGATCTATCCACAAAGGTGGATTTGAAGGAAAGATAATATTTGACAATGATCGTGCAATGGAAAACTAAGCAAAAAACGAGGAAAGTATCAAATATAAAATTCACATGTTTGTATTCTGTTAAACTGCCAGATTTTCACTGCAGAATCACTGGAAAAAAGAAATAAATGCAACAATGTTAAAATTTTTGTCTGAATTTTATCTTCCTAGTTTTAAGATGTTTAGATATGATTGAAGATTTTTTATATGATACAGCTGGCTACAGGTTAATGAATTTAGCATGAGAAAGAGATCATGGTTTGAGAATCCTTTTCAAGTTCATCTATTTAGACATACAAATGATGAATGACAATAACCACAATCAATTTAATGTTCAATATTGTACATCTTGGAGGGTTGCACAAGGAATTCTTACCAAAAACCTCCCACATTTAACTGACCCCTCCTCCCTCAGCCCCTTTTGTCATCTGTTTCCATCCTCTCATCTTATGATTATAATCTTATATGTATCTTTCAAAATCGGGTTTTATGATCTAGGTTCATTGCAGATAAGGCATGAAAACATGTATAGATGAAAGCACTTGGATAAATCATTTTTCTGTTTTAAAAAGTAGTCCATATCCTCTCTCTTATCTGGAGCAGGTTAATAATTGAACATGAACATTTGCTATAGAACATATAATTATCCTATTTTTGTTAATTTCCAATGAAGATATTTTTCAAATCTGTAGTTTTTAGAAATGTTATTATAATGTATGCCAAAAATCTTGTATTAAACTTACTTACTTTAACATATGATAAAGTTTTACCCTTTTGATGTCAAAACCCTCCTCACAAGATAATATTTTTTTAGAGGTTAGCTTACCTATTTTTCTTAAGAGATTAGCCAACCTTAATGTATACTTACTTCGAGGCAGTAAATATGGCCGACCCATTGGTTGCTATGGCATTTATAGGTGATGTATGAGCCTTTACTTCACCCATACAATGACAGTTATCTACATTCCACAACTTAAGATATCCACCACGACATCCACTCAATACAATATTAGAATCAGGTATAAAACTTAATCCACATATCCAATCTTTATGTGCTTGGTTTATAGACTGAAAAAAATATTTAAATAATATGTGAGAAATGAGTTATCTCCCTTTGAATATAAAAAACAAAATATATTCAGTTTTCATACAAAACTTTGCAGTAAGTTTTTTTTAACTACATGTATTTTGTTTTTCTCCTGCAATCTATCATTCTAGCCATTGATTATCTAAAACTTATGTGGGACTCTGTGGCTATGTAGTCTAGGGATTATATCCTCAGCAATCACAAGTCTGTCATCACCGAGGTTGGGAGTTATCAAACCATGCATGTGGTAAGTAGGTTTATTGCATTTCTGGTTCTTTTATAGCCAACAATGAGGTATGGGCTTTGCTCATTGTTGAAGGCTGTAACTATAGGTGTATCTGTATCATTTGGTCTCTTGTGAAGAGTTTTCTCATTGTCAATCATACCACATCTTTTTTTTTATCAACTCTGATTGTATTGGACTAAGATTTCCTGTTGTTGCGCTTACAAACTACAGAATTTTTGTTTTAATTTGATATATTTTTCTAATATCACTATTCACTTTTTGTGATAAATAATCTCTTTTCATGAGAATAGTGTCAAATATAAATTTTATAGTATTTTGCTTCACTATGTTTTGGATCAAACCAATGACTGTTAAACTCATGTTGATTATAGTATTCATAAGATGCATACAATTACCTGTTTTAAAGTATGTGTTTTCAAATCCCACTTTTTTATACAAGTATCTCTGGAACCACTAAATAAAATATTTTCTTTTATAGCTAACGACTGTATACCATCATAATGGGGTGGTTCTAAGTTATACTTAGGAGTTAATACCCCTGCCTTGTCATCTGTTACTTCAAAAATCTGCAATACACAATTTATATCAGTTTAATAATATATTCTTCTCAAATCCCATATATATCCTTTTAAAAATAAACTTTTCTAGAATCTTTCATCATACTTTCTTTAGAAACAATTCTAAAAACAAAAATTCTTCTACATGTCAATGGTTTTTTTTTTTTTAAATTTCTGGGTTATCCTTCCACAGGAATGCTCAAACCTTGAAACCTGAAGGATGTAAAAGACCAAAACAAATGAACAGGCATATAACCAAAATGGGACCTAAATAAAATAGCCAAAGTCATCTAAAGTCAACTGTGCCGGGAAGCGTTGATATCTTAGTTTCTTAATATTTTTTTTTAAATTTATGAACTAGAACTTTAGAACAGTTATTTATAAATCATGTCAGCACAGACACACTAATTACTGAGCTGATGGTACATTAGAGGGTAAACATAGCTGGTATTGACCCAGTGCTAGTAAATGAAAATTGCACTTGTTTAATTTTGTGTATCAAAAGCCCTTTTCCTAGATTCTTTTTCTATTTTTCAAATTCTCATTAAAATTAACGGTACATATCTACAGGGAAACCTAAACATATTATTCACTGTATTTGACAAAGAAAATACTGTTTAAATTGTTCATGACTGGTAAATCTGTTATTTGCTCCTTGGAACCAGACCATCAAGATAACTACTGGTACCTACTTTTATGTAATGATCTTTGGAACCAGTTATTACAACATCATTATCCTTTTGTTGTTCCACAGCTAACACCATTACTGCTGCTTGATGCCCACCATTTAATTTACCTATTGCACTGAAACTATAAAACAAACAAACTGATTTAGTAGCTGCTGTCCAATTTCATTGCTCCAAACTACTGATATTTGCTTTTGTTTGCACCTGTCCTAAGTCACCTGTCCTAAGTCAGGAACTTGTTTCTCAGTGGTTGTTGTTTGTTCATCAGGTTCAAAAGTGTTTCTTGTTTTTTATAAAGACTAATTAGACTGTTAGTCTTCCTGTTTGGACTGTTTTACACTAGATGGACCTTTTAAAGTTTGCTGTTTGATGCTAAGGTTTCGTATAAATATTTACTTTTCACACATTGCAACTTGAATGGAGAATCGTCTCATTGGCACTCATACATTATTTCTATATACAATGTATATAAATAGGCAGCCTTCTGAACAGTGGAATAATCCTGACCAGAAAGATTCTAATCTTTGATATCTTATAATAACAAAATGTTATTTTTATGACTGTTGTACTACAAAATGTTAAAACAAAGTTATGTCCCTTTTCATATAAAATGGGAGATAATTACATGGAATAAAGTAGAAAATTCCCTGAAAAACTTACGTAGTAAGATCCCAAACTCTGACCATACTGCCTGTAGCACTATATAATGTATATCCATCACAACCTAGAGCTATGTCATTAATGTTATGTTCCCCTGGGGGAAGTTCACTCTGTCTTATACCAGACTGGAAATTCACAGGCCCATCATGTGTTAAACCAGACGAACTGAAAAAGATGGTTTAAGATAAAATTATAAGGTTCCAGAAATACTTGACATAGATACATTTAGCAGATTCTATCACTAAATGAGAGTTATATTTAAGGTTCAAGGTAAAAGAATATTTCTACAATGAACTGATTAAACAAATTCTTCTAAGGTGACATTGTTTGAGCATAAAAGCTCTATTTTCCAAAGATTTTTTTTCAAATTCTTGATGTACATCAAAAACTATGAGATGTCTGAATAATATATATATATATCACCAAAGAAAACAAAGTTGGTATAAAAATTCTTAACTCAAAAAGATATGCAAGTGCTTTTTATCTACATTTTTATTTAAGTAGTCTACAATATATTGAAAACAAAATAAACAAGAATGTGCTGTTTGCCAAACTGCTATACATGTATAACCATTGTAATTTTTCAAACAAATCGTTTTTCTCAAAAGTAATTACTTTGACAAAATTTTATGAAAATTAAACAAGCTAAATTAATTTTAGTGAAAGTGTTGGGTACCACCTTAAGGTATCAGTTTTTACTACCACATTGTTGTTATTGGTGTTATGCAAAAAATGTCCTAAAACCAGGTCACATTGGTGGAAAGTTGTCTCATTGGCAATCATTCCACATACAGATTAGTGCTGCCTTTGTTTTATTGATTTCCAAAGTACATTTGTATGTTATTTACACACAGGATTATATAAAATCAGACAAGATTTGAAAGGATATTATTCCCAACTTAATGGTTTAGTGTCCTTATAAGTTATTCACATAATCCTAACATACATTTTATTCATTTTTAAATGATATTAACATGATAAGGTGGAAATCATGCTGATACCAAATTTTCACATTTCCAAACAAAAACTTTTACCAGATGTTTTTTGTTCTAAGCTAAGTGCTTATATTTTCAGAATGTGACCATTTTATATAATTTTGTTTTCTGTTGGCTAAAGTAAATAGCATCTAGTTCTGATATGTCACTTGTACTTTCACAAACTTATTAAGTTTGTACAAGAGTTGTTCAAATTCATTCATTTTTTTATAGCCTTTAACAACTTGAATTTTTACTAGTAAACAATTTTGTAGGTGACTGTCTTTGTTGCAATCACATCAAATATAAACAAGAATGTAGCCATAGTACACAGATGACCCACTTGCACTATCATTTTCTATGTTCTGCAGACTGAAAAATTGGGGTAAAAACGCTAATTTGGCATTGAAATAAGAAATATCTTATTATAGGGATCATGTGTACTAAGTTTCAAATTGATTGGACCTCATTTTCATCAAAAACTGCCTTGACCAAAAACCTTTTAACTGAATTGGGACAGAAGGATGAACAGATGGACGAACAAATGAACAGAGACACAGATTGAAAAACATAATGCCCCTAGGTGGAACAGTAAAGATAATTGCAATATTGCCCCACTTTGAAAATGGCGGTATAATTTCTTAAAAAAGTGAGAGAAAAGTAACATACCTTAATGTTTTGATACACTGAGTAGCATTCATACGATAATCCCACACATTTATATAAGACTGTGACACAGTAAATACAAGATTCAACAGTTCATTATATTTCACAGATAAAACATTGTTTGGATGGCCAGCAAATGACATGACCTCTTTTCCTGTCTGAAGATCCCATGCTTTGGCTGTGCGATCTACAATATAAAGATTTTGTCATATTATATATCAAACAAATTCTATCAATGTATCCAATGGGTCAGGATTGTTCTCCAATCATATTACATAACTAAGTTTTGACACTTCAATGTTTTAAAATTGTATAATTTTGTTAGCAACTTAGAGTGGTTAACTATTCATATTCTCAAAGAAGTTTATGTTATGACAATACCTGGTTCAGTTTGTTCTTCTGGTTTAATTCACCTTATGGCTATTTCCCACTGATCGGGTCGCTTGAACTTTTGACATCAACAACAATAACTTTTCCATTGTGGCGTCAGTTATTTGTTTTTTCTGGATACTATCTTAAGATCATAAACAAGCTGCTGTCCAAGTTTGGTAGAAATCCAGGATAGTTTAAGACGGAATGTAGAATTGCTTAGTCTCGCTTTTTCAACTTTTTTTTATACCTTGGCAAGAGGTATAGGGGGAGTGTTAAGATCTCACAAAACATGTTTTACCTGCCCAATTTTTGCACCTGTCCCAAATTAAGAGCCTCTGTCCTTTGTTAGTATTGTCTGATTTTTAAATAATTGTTTTATCATTTTTCATTAAGGGCCAGTGCATGCCTCTGGGTGCTGGATTTTCTGACTGTGTTTAAGACCTATTGGTGACATTCGGCTGTTTTCTGCTCTTTGGTTTGGCTAATGTCTCTCTGACACATTCCTTATTTCCATTCACAATTTTATTTCTTTTTATATCAATACACTTACCTTTACTGCTAGTAAACAATAAATCATCCGTAGCATAAACAGACAACACAGCTTTAGAATGTCCCTCCGCCATATGTGTACAAGTGACAGGAGCCGGTTTACCACTTGTCATTGTAATCTTACCCGTATTTGGATTAGGAACTATATTCCCTCTGAAATGTAGATTTTAGAATGTAATATGTTGTAGGATTTCAAATGTTCTGTCAATTTACTTCTCTCAATGTTTTCTCCAATTTAGTTTTACATGATTTTCACAATTTTTATATTAATTCTTCATAGACAGAAAAAATACTGCAGTCATTCCTTTCATATTAGGAAGCTTAAAGGTCATATGGTGACCAGTTGTTATCAATTTCTGGTCATTTGTGTAAAGTTGTCTCATTGGCAATTATACCCCATCTTAGTATTTATAAATGTTCAAAAGATGTTTTTTTTTACAGTTACATCCTAAATATAGTTAAAAGCTTTGTCAGCTGGTAATTAACAACTTTCGAGTTCGATGCATTTCTGTAAAAAAAACTCTGGTTTCAGTGAACGTAATTTGTGCGTTTAGGGGCGTGGTCCCATCCATCCAATGTTGAGCGAGTGGTTGGAAAAATATAATTCTATTTTGTACAAATTATTCAGCAAATTGAATTCCCAAAATTGAAAATCAGCACTGCTGTCGTTAGGGAATTGTCACCAAGTACCTACAGAACAACCCTTATTTCTAGTTCATCCTGCACAATGATGATCACTAAGACACTTGATGAACGTAAAAAGTGCAGGGATACAGGAAAACCCCTCTATCTGGTGAAGGACGTCATAAAGGCACATATAACTGACGAGTTTTTTCCGGTGATGGATGAACTTGAAAGTGGTCTATTGAATACAATTACCATTTTTAAATGAATGAGAAAAAGACCTTTAAAACTGTTGCTCATAGCACAAACCTATTTAAAGGGTTTTAAGATGGGGACTGTGTGTTACTGTTCAGCTGTGAGAACACGTTTATAAACCATTAGTACACAAACCTATTTGGAGGGTTTAAAGATGGGGGCTGTGTGTTACTAGTTAGCCGTGAGAACACGTTTATAAACCATTAGTACACAAACCTATTTGGAGGGTTTAAAGATGGGGGCTGTGTGTTACTGGTCAGCCATGAGAACACGTATATAAACCATTAGTACACAAACCTATATGGAGGGTTTAAAGATGGGGGCTGTGTGTTACTGGTCAGCCATGAGAACACATATATAAACCATTAGTACACAAACCTATATGGAGGGTTTAAAGATGGGGGCTGTGTGTTACTGGTCAGCCGTGAGAACACATATTATATGTGTTCTCACGGCTGACCAGTAACACACAGCCCCCATCTTTAAACCCTCCAAATAGTTTTGTGTACTAATGGTTTATATATGATATATAAACCATTAGTACACAAAACTATTTGGAGGGTTTAAAGATGGGGGCTGTGTGTTACTAGTCAGCCGTGAGAACACATATATAAACCATTAGTAACAAACCTATTTGGAGGGTTTAAAGATGGGGGCTGTGTGTTAATAGTCAGCTGTGAGAACACGTATATAAACCATTAGTACACAAACCTATTTGGAGGGTTTAAAGATGGGGGCTGTGTGTTACTGGTCAGCCGTGAGAACACATATATAAACCATTAGTACACAAACCTATTTGGAGGGTTTAAAGATGGAGGCTGTGTGTTACTAGTGAGCCGTGAGAACACATTGTCGTCAACAACTCTGGCTCTCCGAGATAATGTCGGTGAAGACGGTGGTGTTGTGTCGGAGGATGTGGTTGTATCCCTGTAAAAAAATAAATAAAAAAAATATATAATTATATTATTAATTACTCTGTAGATAAAACATTTGTACTAGTATATCAATAGAGAGTTAGAATAAATATATATTACTATGTTACGATCTGAAAATTGAAATTAAAAGATTAAATAAATAAAAAATATTATGTTACAGTTTAAAATTTGTTTATTTTCAAAAATTTCCACTGATTTTAATTACAGTAATAGTGAAATCAATATAGAATATCATAATAAATATGAAATATTTCAATATTATGCACCTATTTTTTTTTTAAATAGGAAGTCAAATTGACCACTTAATTCTAATTGTATCTAAACGTCAACTTGTTTTCATGATTATGGTAGATAAATCACATAGTAATATTATTTCCGAAACCATTTTCACAGTAGAATAAAGCTTTTCATCAAATTTAAACATGACATATTACATTACAAGCAATTTTGTTTTTAAATGATAAACAATTATTGGAAATCGTCAAAACAAAATAAAAACATGATAAACCAATTAACCTCGGCAATGATCCAACACCAAAAATAACTAAATAAAATATCGTATTCCACCATAAAAATTTATCTACAAATCAACAAATGAATAGAAAAATGTCTTCAAATTCCAATTCTTTATCAGTGATATTCCGTTCTTCTCTTAACAAGTGTCAAAACTCTCCTAAAACAATAGGTCTCGTCATCAAGGTTGAAATTGACAAAAGTGTGAAAGTAGTGAAATGAGCGTGAAATGAACAATACAACAGAAACTGATCTTGTCAGCATATAGAATCATTGATAAAATATATATCTTGAAATTGACACTTAAACTAAAAGGTGGGGTTAAGTGTAATTACATAAAAGATCAAATTAAGTCTAAATCTCAAGATTTTTGTCTTGCAACCAATAGGTACTAACATACATTGACATACTTTGCATTACAGAGAATCAAGCTGCTATATTTCATACAAAATACCAGATAGATATAAACATTGTCAAACTAGTTGTGGAATTAACAAAGACGTAAGTTTATATATTTTTTAAGATATTTTCAGAGTTTTTGTAGTATAATGAATGAAAAAGTTGAAATGAATGTTTTAGCAATTGTATTACATTTATGCTTTTTCAATGACTGTTTTTAATTAGGACAGTGACAAATCATTAGGTTATACATTTGAGCTAAAGCAATAGGTTTTTTTTCATTAGACATTGGTTATAAACCTTAAACTGGGTTATCATTACCATTTTGATATTATCATTTTTAAATATATTATTGCAGTATAGTATATAAGTAATAGAAATATATTTACTTATGCCAAGAAACAAGAATAAAGCAAAATGTAAAAAAAAACCTACCACATACATGTACAAGAAAATTATATATAAATAAACTGATTAAGCCAAAAAAAAGATATACAAATTCTGTATTCATAAATCATTAATTCATTATACCAAATGAAAAAAAAATCCTCAAACCAAGATCCCAAAAATTACCATGGGAGGAAAATAAAGCCATAACAAATCATTCTGCCTCCATGCTGAAGAGTTATCTGCCCTTTCAAAGGGAGGTTACCTGATTAAAAGATACACATCTGCACTCTTAGGCCTCTTTTTTGGCAGTGAGTTATTAGGTCTTAGTCTTCTATTTTATAGTAATAATACACACAATATTAATATATTGGAAATAAAAGGGCAGAAATAAATATTAATTGTGTTGAAATGTACTTCATTTAGAACTTATTGAAAAATGTAGCTACTTGTATAGTCCTGTCAATATTTTATAAATGTAATACATACCCATGTTTGAATGAGTATGTGTTATTATATCTTTGGATTTCACATCGGAATTGTTTTTCATTTTGGAACTATAGTTTACTTACACAGTTTGGGTTTGCTCATTGTTGGGCCAAAAATAAAATATTGTTTGTTTCCCCAATCCCGACCGACCATGCAAAATTGGTGCTAACTATAAAATTTTATGGTGAAAACTAAGTCAAATATTATTTTATTATTTTGGATTTTCAGGTTTGCTGGATCGTCTGATAATGTTCGAGCTTTGTGGAAAAATAAAATTTATTTCCCTACTTACCTACCAACACCTGGCTTGGCAGGGTTGGGATTAGGGAAACAAAAAATATTTTAATTTAGGCCTTATTGAAAAATTAATTTAGGCCTTATTGAATTTAAAAAAATGCTGCTTAAACGATTTGGTCTTTGGCAGACAGACCGTTGTTTCATTGGCAATAATACTATATTACTTCTCTTTAAACTAATTAATTTAATCTTTTATATCACTACCGGTATTTTTTTTTCTATTTACACAATTTGCACATGCACTATTTGATTAAGGGATACAGGATTTTAAATCCTTTCAATCAGCTGACCAGGAACCAGGCTAATAAGTGTATCTCAACATACTTCAATGAGACGTAACCTACTCATGCATCAGAATTGCACCTAATTACAACAGAATGCAAAACCAAAGACTGATGCAGTTGTTTACAAATCCACCCAGCATGATATACTTGATTGACGTTATGAAATCACGATGAAATTTAAATATTGACATAAAAGGACCATTAACCCAAAACCTGAATTTCTTAGAAAGATCAGGTATAACCTTTACTAAGGTGGCAAATGTCATTAAGGAATCATAATCAGAGGAAGTTAAACCATTCAGAAAGTTTTATGGGAAAACAGATAACACAGAGAAATACTGATAATTAATCAGCACTAGCTAATTACATACATGGCAATGTTTTCTGATTTTAAATGGTTTTATTTCTCAATTATTAAAACAGATAGCCTGACAGCCATTTCCTTTATAAAACATTAGTATTGTTCCAGGTCTACTTTTTATCATTTCTACCATAAATTCAGAAATTAATGTGAACATTTATTATTCATTATTATTGGGAATCACTAGTTTCTGGGGAAAATGTTAGATAAACATTGTAATAGCAAACATTCTGTGAAGGAAAACCACAACTGAAATTGTGGATGTGGGTTTCTATAATTGCCAACCTGATACTCTTGAATATTTTGCATTTATAAAAACATCTTAATAATTTTTTAATTTACAGTATTCAAGAACACTGGCCTAATTTATTAGTACATGTTAATTAAGGTACAACCATCTAAGCAATACTTGCTAGTATTATCCAAACTGATTTTTCAACAATGTCAAATGCAGAGGGGATTAAAGGAGATGTTACGATTATGTCAATGTTTGTTGGTTTATTTTTGTTTCAACACTATTAGCTATATATCTTGCTGGTCACTTTTTATTTGTAAATTGCAAGTTTCTATAAAAATTTCATTACCAACTGGGTCTATTATATTTGCATAATAGTCCCAGTTACCAACAGCGTAAACATCTGAATTTATAGTCATTTAACTGTGAATTTGTTCGAATTTATTTTTCTAACTGCTAACAATAAGGCTTGGTTAAAATCGCTTTCTTCTGAATCTAAATAAACAAACACAGAAGATAGAAAACAACTATTTTTGGGCTTTTAATTTGAAACCACTTTTCAAACAGCAATATCCAAATTGTGCCTTATAATTATCTTTGAAATCATTATCAGTATCTTGTACTTTTGGTCAATAATTCGACTTTCAAAGGATTTAGAAAAAGTTATTTTTGTGTGTCTAGTATCATAACCATTGAACTTATGGCACTTATTTATATATATATATATCCAACGCAATCATAGGTTTGAACTTAGTTTTCAATTTAGACTCGTTTATATATATATATTGACTAAATATTTTGGTCACAATCCATCTTTACTAAACTTTAAAAATACCTAAAAATAAATAATTTCTGCCAAAAATAGGCATCAAAACATTTTCCCCTATGATCAGGTACCAAAATCAATATTGCAAAATAGACAACATGCACGAAAGAAACGTGATAAGGCCAATTAAAATTAATTGATAGATTTTCATCCCCGCCCGCCCCTCTGAAATCTTCCCGCCCCAATTTTTTTTTATTTTTTGAAAAAATTACGATTTCCGGATTTTGTTCATTTCCATTACCGGTAACCGTCGATAATTTCGTTTCATTTAAAACTTCCTGTTTCAAATTTCGGTTTTCGTATTTCTTAAAATTATTCTTAATAAATGATTAAGTCGATATATTCTGCTGATCTATGATGACAACTTCATTTACCGAAAATACAGATTGATTACAAGACGGGCGTGTAATATGCGTGTTACGGGTAATACGCTGCGTACAAGAACGGAAATCGCCGTATGTCACAAATGTTTGTGAGTAAAACACCTTGGATTTTTTAAAATTACACAATAACTTTGTGTTAAGAAATTTGGACTGTGAATGAAACCAAAAGCTTAAGAATCGTGGAACACATTAGTATACAATTCAGGACTTGAATAAAGAAATAGACACAAGCATGAACTTGTTAGATTGTTGGCCGTATTTTGAGTTCAGAAAGTCGTCAAACATACGCATTTTTAATTTCTTAATTTATAGCAAGCCCTTAGATTTAGGTTAGCCATTCGGTTTTGTGTAGACAAACAGCTAGCATCCTCTGTCCCATTACCCACGATAGAGTCATTAAAAACTATGTTCTACATTATAATTATATTTGCATCTTGCATATTAAGGACCTAGTCCTACAACCGTTGTTGGAACATTTTGTGGAAGGCGTTCGAGAAAAAAGTTAAAATAGCCTTGCCAGACGTCATAATTATTTGGACTAGGACCAACCCTATTATTTCAACACTGTTTGAATTTTCATTTTATTCTGTACTTATCATACCTGTGTTGCATACCAATGTATTTGCTTCATTTTAATAGGACAACAAAACATTGCTTAGAAAGCACAATTTTGGTGTAGGTAGTCCAACTGAATAGAGCATTTCTCCAAGTGTCTTCTGTTTACTATAAAATAGGTTTCTAAAGCGGCAATTACATGTAGAACAGTGGTTTGCCAATCAGAGATGTATATTTATGAATTTGAAAAAGAGGCACCATCATACATGGAGTATATTTGTCTCAATTGATACATTAGTCTAGAGTTAGCTCAAAGTACGTTGATTTTGTTGAACGAGGAATACTGCTTTCTCAAAAGTTGCTAAGACAGGGCTATGAATCAATCAAATAAAGGTCATTACTCAAGAAATTGTATGGGCGCCATCCTGAGCTGATTGGCCATTATGACAAACGTGTGTCAGAAATCATATCTGATATTCTTCCGCAGTCATAATAACCTTCCATCAAAGAAATAACACGACGGGTACGGGAAATGCTTACCCTTCCGGAGCACCCGATTTCGCTCCCTGTTTTTAGTGGAGTTCTTGTTGTTTCTTATTTATTATTTGTAACTGTAGATGTAAACGTCTTTTGGTTTTATGAGTCTTTGTTTACTCCTTGGTTTTGATTGTTATTGTCTTATACACGATACCTTATGCATGTATGATACCTTATGCATGTATTTACATGATATACGCTTATCATTACACTTGCATATATGAATAACACGTGACAAGAAGGTTTCATGTGAAATAAAATTTAAAAAATAAAATCCTTCCACCCGCCCCATTTTTTTCAAAAATTCGGATGAAAATCTACTAATTAATTTTAGTTGGCCTAACAACGATTTCATTAATCTAAAGCCAATTTTCCCGTCAATAATCAATTCAAACCTTGTATCACCTTAAACAATTTACTTTCATCTTAAAAAAAATTGAGCAATTATGCCGTTTATCTTTGATGCGCTAAATTTTACAAGTTCTTTATGAAGCTGTTTTAACATCCTGTAATGACAGCAGACTGACATTAACCAAACTTGTTAGCAATTATTTGGAAAACAACAATCAAGATTTATATTTGAAAATTTGTTGCATCTTAAAACTTTTATTAAGGATGGACTGGAATTACAGAATTTCAGGTAAAATAATTTGTCATTTAGGTAGCAGTCAAGGGTGTCTAAATAATATAAATTTTAAAGACAACACTTTTTTCTTAAACTTCTATAAAAGACACCTTGGTCAAAGTTCTGTAAAATTTCAATACAAATGTATTTGATCCTGCAATTTTCATGACTTAAAATCATCATCAGTTTGCCAGCTGAAGGACGCCTCTGGGTGTGGGAATTTCTCGCTACATTGAAGACCTGTTGGTGACCTTCTGCTGTTGTTTTTTATTTGGTCGCGTTATTGTCTCTTTGACACATTCCCCATTTCCATTCTCAATTTTATTGCTATTAATTATGTCTCCAGAAAGCACAATTTGCCATGATCAGAATTCCAGCTCACAACCTCAGTGTTGATATACTGATGACTTGAAATGAAGTACATAAACTGCTCATTCACCAAAAACCCAAAATTGAAAAGTTTTGAAGTAGAAATAAATCAATCTGTTACAAGTATATCATAACTATAAAAACATTTTTTTCAGAAAACAATAAACAAGTTGTAGAGGACAGTAAAATTCCAAAATGTCCGAGACTGAAAATAAGAAAAACATTGAGAAGATTTTGACAAAAAGGGGCATAACTGCTGCTTATTTTTCAACCTCTGGAAATGTTGAAAACAAAGAATGGCATCATATGCAACAGCCTGAATCAATGACGAACGATGACTCAGGTTTTTTCATGGAAAGAAGTGATGAAGACCGAGATTCACAAAATGATGGACATTTCTCAATGCCAATAACAGAAGAGCTTAATTGTGAAAACATCATTTTGAAAATAGAACAGCAGACTACACAATTGACTGAAATAACTTTGCTAAAAAGCCAAAGCAGTTTCAGGGGAATGAAAATCGTTAAATTTGATGATAAACTGTCCATAATAAGTGAAAAGTCCACAGAAACTGACTCACAGGTACCCTTTGTAAGAGATATTCACATGGAAAAGAAAGTAATTGTCAAAACAAAAAAAAATCCAACACCAGCCAGGAATCAAGACAAAGTCTCCAGAAAGACAAAAATCCCTTTCTCGTAAATTGTCTTCTAAGAAGAAAACAAGACGGAGGATGAGATTACCACTGACACCAAACAGAAATGTTGATCTTGACATTCCACAGGTGTACCACCGACAGAACACTACAGAGTTACTTCATCTTTATGATGAGCAGATTCCAGTGGCCAGAGCTTCCGTGAACAGAAAGTGAGTCTTAAATTTAATAAATATTAAAGAACTTAGGTTTAAATACTATGCTGAAAAGACAATGACTGCTCTTTTGTACCTTTTCAGTTACAAAACTTAAACTACCATTATGATCTCCTGGTCTTGTTGGTGTTCTGACCTCAATTGTGGGAGGTCATGGGTTTGATCCTTACAGGGTTGATTAATAATAAGGAGATGATTGATTGGTGCTAATATTATGATATCCAATGTCAAGGTCAATTAAAAGATTTTTGATTAGTTATTTCCTGCTTATAAAGGTGGTACCCAACACCTTCACTTAAATTAATTTGGCTTGTTTAATTTTCATAAAATTTTGACAAAGTACATACTTTGACCTTGACAAAAATATATGAAAAAAAAAATACCAACGTGTTATCAGAAAAATTACACTGGTTATATAGCAGGTTGTCAAACACTTATTTTGGTCAATTGAGAAGATTAATATTCGCTTAAAACACAACATACTTAAAACGTTTAGTTGATTTGACAGAGTTATCTCCCTGTAGTGTTAGGTACCACCTTAACTACCAAACACAATTAATGTCATCTATTAACAATTTGCAAGGTTCATTACATTCTTTTACAATTTTTCACAAACTTTCATACTACTGTTGATTCTTTTATACACATATATTTTTTTCTGGTTTTGACAAAGTCTGCATACAACCCTATCTATTAGAAAATGTATACTTTGTTGGACATTTAAAAATTGGGGTTCACTTGAACTAACAAAATCCATAGAAATTTAACTATCCCAAGAATAATAATGAAACAACAGTATGAATGAACTCAAACCTTTTTTCCTTTTATAACTAAAACTCAAAATTGAAGATCTCATGTAAACAGTATCTTTCATAATTGTAAGATAATTACAATTTTTCATTGAAGAAAGCCTTGAGATGATCCTTAATATCTGATTCATTAAAAATGATCACCTCTGATCACATTTGATTGCCAAACTTTGAAAAGAAAAATGACAATCTTAAAATAATTTATGATTCAAATATCAAAATGACGCTATATCATTATGGCCCTCTTCAAAAGTGCACAGATTATTGACGGCTTTTCAAATTAAATTTGTGTTAATAGGAAAATGTTAAGAGCAGATATTCAATGGAAACAAAAAAAAGTAATATGTGCATTGTATGAGAAGAATAATTTAGACCTCACTAAATAAACAAATTACTTCTGTAATAAATATTCTTTTTTAAGTGTTGAGTAAAGAAGAAAAGTCTATAATGCCAATCAGTACAGTGTATAAGAATTGGCTGTCAAAAAGTACACTTGGTGGTTTAGGCCAAGAAAATAAATGTGCATGTTTTTTTAAGACAAATATAATATATTGAACTTCATTTGACAACATAGTTCCTGGTCCAAATTTCCAAAAAGAATCTGAAACCCTCACATGGAAAGCTTGGCCTGAATAGTCGTGAAATATTTGCTACTGGATGTTAAGCCTACAACAATCTATATAAAAAAGGCCTCGCCAGGCAGTGACCTATAATAAACCTTAGTCGAATTTATACTTTTGATATTAGCTGAATTTTGTCTCTGATTGTCCTTAAATCTTCTCCAAATAACCTTTTGAGGTCAACATGTCAAGCAATAATAACTTTTTAATAGTGACCTCAAAATTTATTGAGAACTTGTGTGATGTTACGTATGGCAGATACATTGTAAATTTGTTTACAAGTGTAAATATCTCAATTACTTATTTCAATGTCATTTGGTCAAAGTGGAAAATTGTTTCATTGAATTATCATAATACATCTATTTATTTCATTTTATTATCATTTAACCAAAACGTTTTCAATTCAAATACATCTTATTAATAGCATTCTTGTCAAAAATCCTAACACACTTTAACTGTAAACTTTAAGTGCCTTTTCATAGGTTAACAAATGTTTTTGCCAGATTTAATTTTTTTTTAAAATTCTTGTCCATGATTCTGATCACTTGAAAGAAGAAATCTAAGCAAGAATTTAACCTTAAATGTTGCATTCAAATACAAATTCTTTGAGAAAATATTCCAAAGCCAAAATTTGCTGCTAAGAAGGAACAATGCATAATTCCCATCTGGCCTAATGACGATGATATCTTGATACCAAAAATAAACTGGTAACCTTCTTATCTGGTTCTGAATTCATTAAAAGTATGCCAAGGAACTAGTTCAATTTCAAAGTCACTAGCATGCTCTTGTAAGGCTGTAGTATTACCAAATCAATTTTACTTTTTGTTTCCTTTTTAATTAATATTTGCATAAGGTTTAAAATTTTGAATTTGAACTACAATTTAAACTGCACTTGATATTGGTAAATATTGAGAGTTTTGATAGATAACTTTATCTGCATAATATTACAACACTTGTGACAGATTGTACAAAAACTTTAACTTTGTACTAAAAAATCAGCTCAAAATAAAAAAAAATAAAATACAACAATATTAAAAATTGAAAATATTAATTCTAATAATAAGCCATTTTTTTCTAAAATGAAAAATATTTGTTTTGATAATTGTCTCTTTTTCTTTTCTCCTTCTTCAAAAATTAATTAAATTAAACAAAAGAAGAAGACATAAAGACAAAGTTAAAAATGACAACTTCACACCATAGATTTCAGAACATTAAACAAGTATGTATTCGTAATACATGGATGCCCCATATGCACTATCATTTTCTGTGTTCAGTGGATATATATATAATCAAACAACTAAATGTTTATCATGTCAACAAAAACAAATTTCCTGAGAAAACTATTTTCTCAAATATACTTTTGCCAAAATTCATTTATTTTGCAATGAGCATGACATAAAAAATTTGTGTCTCTATGAATTATGCTGAATGGGCATTGGTTTGAAATCTAAGCCAGAACTAATCTGTCCTTTGCCTGAACTAATCTACCATATCTAGGAAGGTCTATTAAATTAAGTACAAATATGATACATTTAAATCATAACTTTATGCAAACAAATTCTTAATATTCACCTGCAGTTTAAGCCTATTATGTAAGGCTTGTAAAGAATTTGCATGCAAATAGGATTAAATCATGAAATTCATATATATTGACCTGACAGGAACACGAATACTCCATTTTTCAATATCAAAATTATAATCTCAAATACAAAAACTTTCTTTTATTGAAAATTTTAAATCCCCATCTTTGATATGTGTGGACGCAAGTCTCCTTCAGATTTTTAATTAAAACCGCATACTTAACAATCTCTGCAACATTGTAACTCTTGTTAACGGCAAAATAGACATCGTCAATTGATTTCTGCCTTACATCAAAAATTAATATACCTTGGTATTGTCAGTAAAATTTTGTCAATAAATTTTACCTTGTAACACAAGTGGGGTTCAGACGATATTCATTTATCAATAGGAATCGGGACTGGATACTTTAAACAAATTGTTTTCTACTTTATTTATTACACCTTGTCTTAATGGAAAAGTTTTCGACTGTATAAGTTCAATGTTTACTAATACCTATAATTACTGAACGAACGATTTTAATAACAGTTGGCTTAAAGGATTAAGTTTTAAAAACTCTGATCAGTGTTTAACCCAGTGGTCTTGATTTGAACGTCACAGAATTGGATTAAAGGATTGGAATTATTATATATTTTTTGGCAATTTTTTAAAAAACTCACAATGCAGAATAAAACTTTAGATAGTGAACGTCTTTTAGACATTTTTAACTCTCTTGCAGAATTTCCAACGTTCGAAACAACATGTTCGGAAACAATCTTCGAGATTCCACCAAAAAGCTGCAGAATGACCTGCGGCAGACTATGAGGAAATATTCCACAGAAAAAAGTCAACTTTTGAGACAACTTTCAAGTTTGAGGTATCAACAAAACCAACTGGGAGATTTAAAACTGAAAGCTTTATCACCTTCAACCATGAGTGAATCATCCTCAGTCCAATCCTCATCAAGATATTATATGGCCCCAAACATTGCCGCTCACAAATTGAATAAAAAGAAGAAGAAGACTCAGGAAACCAAAATTACAGCAATTCCTGAGTCGTCACGAAAAGAAGGAATTCTAAAACTTCCGACTCTCAGACAAGAGAGTTTAACGAAAACTCTCAAGTCAAGATGTCCATCAAAGACAACATCAGAGTGGGACTCTGGACGAAATAATTCAATGCAAAATCTGCCACCATTGGATCCCCCTCCAGGAATAGCAGCTGCAAAAGAACTGCTCATAGAAAGTTACAAAATTCCTAAAGTCAGGGATTCAGCCCGTCATGATATAACTCGTGCAAGCTTACCAAGCAGAACTAGCAAGAAAAAAGTTCATTTTGCTGAAAAACACAGTGTCAGTGAATATGGACGTCACGAAGTCCACAATGACTTTACGTCGCCAAAAAACTATTCATGGTCGGGGGATACCAAATCTCTTCCGCCAATATCAAATATGGACACTTTCAGTGTTGACAGTATAAAAGCGTACTCTGCCTTGCCGCCGATTTATGGCAAGAACTGTGACAATGACCCTAATGAGGTCATAAAAGCAACCCAACAGTATAAATCGCTGTACTTGAAAATGAAAGACCCGGAACAAAGGATGAAAACATTAGCAGAAATCTTGTATTCTGTAAGATTGAGAATGATTGAAAATGAACAAACATTGAAATATGGCATTAACCCTAAACATATGAAAAATGCTAATACACTGTGCGATTTTTTGATGAACAGGAACCATAACTCTTCAATGTCTATGTATTCTGTAAATTCAGAACTTTCAACAACTGTAAGTATATTGTTATTTTATTGAGATATTCTTTTCGGCAATTGTGACCAACATTTTATTAAATAAGGCCTCTACAAAAAAAATCTTCATTTTCCTCGTCTCAATGTCCATTGTTTTGCTCTCTTGGTATCACCCCTTTTTGGGGTTATAAAAATTATAAAAGACTTATCAAAAACATTGATAAAAATTTCATACATTGTCAGATTATCCTAAATATTTTTACCATTAAAATATACCATCCTCAACAAATAAATCATAAGATGTTTGTTTTTGCAAATTTATTTAAAATTATAAACAGGATATGATAAGAACTGACAAGTTATACAGGATTAATTGCCTTTTGATAATTAAAGCTTTTAAAGTAACCAGGAAGGGCAATTTTAATTTTCAAAAGTTTTAATTCTTAAATGGGTTTGAAATTGACGAGTCAATATTTAAAATTGTTTTACGATAATGGGATCTTAATGTTTATTTCATACTAAGATAACTATCAGTTACATTTCATGATAAAGTTTGTTTTCCCAATTATCTTGTTTTATATTGATATTTAAAAGATATTCATATTGTAAATAAATTTCACCAAAACTATCATGATTAGCGCTGATCTCTTTTTGTTATTACAAGTAATTCTAACTGTAGTACCTGTCTTTACAGTTTTGTTTAAGGGCAATTAGGGGGGGGGGGGAGGGATTTTTGAATTGTTGAATCCTAGATAACTAGGTCCCTCTGTTAAAACTGAGTTCAACTGTGCTTTCACAATGCATATATATCTTTGTCAACTACACAAAAATTTCAATATGCCATCTCCAAAAATAATATTCTGATTTTTTTTAATTAGTACATCTTTCCAAAGACGACATTGTTTTCCTATAAGAAAGTAAAAACAAATAGATAGATGCTTAATGATGATAAAGGATCAGGAAAGCCCCCTCCCCCCCCCCCCCCCCCAAAAAAAAAAAAATTTTAAATGCAAAGAAACATTCACAGATCACTTCATGACATTGAAAGATTTAGGACAGTTGTTATAGTATTTTGAATGTAGTCTTGTCTGCATCTCTGTTGAGGGGGGATAGGACATTTATCTGGACTCCAGGATCGGGTGTTTTTAAGCTCGGGATTTCCAGATTGACCCTTTCGGGATCCGGGAATCCTTTTTTTCGGATTTCTGGACGCCGGGATTTACTTTATTTAAATTCGGGACCTCGGGATTTCTTTTTTTTTTAAGTCCCGGATTTCGGGATCAGGACCCCTCCTATCCCCCCTCTCTGTTGTATGGGCCTAATAAATATTTCCATACATTTACAACAGGTGTTCAAACCATACAAATGCTGATCTTTTATTTGCTGAGGTTTTCTCAGACTATTTTAATTTTACAATATTGCTTAACCTTCTTAGTAAGTTGTTTTAAATCAAGCATCATAAATTGAATACAACAATTTCTTTTCAAAAAAACCTGTACCAAGTTCTGACATGATTGACATCATATAATAAATCTATCAAAAAAGATCAACACCCAATCAATGGACCAGCCAGTTATTGAAATCTATTACAAATATGTATTTCATAAATCATCGCAGTGCATTTATTTTACGTCATCAGACATAGCAAACACGACCTCAGAACAACAGACCTTTTTGAACGCTCAAGTATGCTTACATATTGGCATATCTGGTGCTTGAACTTTCGTTCTCCGTAAGATTAAACATGCCGATTTTATATTTTAAAGGCCTAAATTAATCAAACTTACTTCACTAATCTCTAGTAGGTTAAATCGAGATTAAAAGTTTATAAATCTTTAATGTACTTCAATGTCGAAGTATTGGGAAATTTCAACGTGTTATCAAACATTGCAGTTCTATTAAATACTTTGTTTTATTATACAGTACGTATAATATATGCATATTAAATTCTTACATTTGAAATATGAGATTGCTCCTGTTAAGTCAATATGTAAACGAACTTCAACTTTGTTTAGTAAAGCTGACTAACAAAAAAAATACAAATATTTAAATAAAAAAAGACATTTTACCGCCTTTTCCCAATATGTATATATATAAAAATTTATGTAAGACTTTAGAAAAAGGATCTTAGAGCATTGCAAAGACCTAATCTTTCTACAAATAAAAAATAAAATCTTCTCACTGACGTTACGACCCCACATAGCTTTTATTCATTTGTATAACAGACCCTGAAGTTGTAATCATTTCAATTATTAAATTTTACAAGCCTTTTTATTAGTTTTGAGAAAATACTCGTAATTTTGTTTTTAACAGTTACTCCTTCAATGGTTAATAACATTTACTATTTAGGAAAATATATATTTACACAGTGTTTGTTATTGAAATATATAGGTATTAACATTGTAAAGACCATGCAGAAAAAGAGGTTTAACAATCCAATAGACAACAAGTGCATATTATCTGACAAAAAAATAAGACATTCAAAATTCAAGGTTATTGTTTTGTGAAAAAAAATCTATTTTGAAAACACAAGTATAAATATTTTTAAATACTTTCTTTGAATGAAAATTTTATCATTATATCCTATTTTAAGGTTTACGAAATTGAGTAATTTAAGCTTTAAAGACTAAAAGACTACAATATAATATTTAACAAATATTGTTGCAAGATTTTATAAAATACTTTTTTTTAACTACAGGGCTATTTTTGGTTACAATAAATTATGAATTTCAAGTAGATAAAATCTTGTTTTTAAATGTAGGAATAAAAGTCATTGGATAAAGATTATAGATTCCCCAATAACATATAAAATACTTTAAAAAAAAAGTCCTATTGGACTAATTTTGATTTCCTTAGAGGATGTTCGCTTGTCAAGTTTTGGAATTTTCATCAGATTTTCGGAATCCTCTGGTTTTATAAATTTGTTTGACTTAAAAAATATTTGCCCATCGACCCCCCATGTTTCTTTTTATAAATCTTTATATACACATCAATTGTTTATTAAAAATGACCCCAGAAATCAAGTAAGTAGACACAATTTAAAACTTTTATACTGCCCAAAACCAAAAGCACAAGCAAGTATGTTCACGTACTACATGCTAGTAGTAGTTTTCTAGGTATTGAAACTGCACACATGCACAGACACACATCTCCTTAAAAATTGTAAAAAAATCAGGGTGACTGCAAACAGTTCTTTAAAAAAACTTTTTTATTCAGAAGTACAGAAAAATCTGTCAAATTTGGAATGTAACTAACATAATTATTTTTCTTTTTGAAGGACGGAAGAAAATCAGGAATCCCAAGTAACACAGCTGCGCGATCAGGGAGGAAATCTGGCTCACTCCAGTTGCAAAATTATCTACGCAAGATGTCACGATCACGTCGTCCATCTGAAGAAATTCGCATGTCAAGAATGATGGCACAACCAGATATAATAGAGGCCCAAGAGGTCTAATCTATTCAAACTGTGATGAAAGTGACATTTATTGTTTTTTGCAAATTTGAGGACATATTATTTTGTTTTGTTGACTGTGATAATTTGTGTAGATACACACTGATGTTGCAATTAAATTGTGTTTCACTGAAATATGTACTCTATTTTCTTCCACTAACTATGCATAAAATATCTGCCATAGGACTTTGATAAATATCCATAAATCAATCTTACAATTATATTTAAACAGATGTATATATCTGGTCCAAGACCACAATTATTTTGTAGTGCATTTCTTTTGGAACATAAATGAAAATAAAAAAAATCCCACCTGTGCTTTTTCAATGAAATTGTTACAGTGTGTTGTACTACTTTTGGGACAAACCGGCTCTAACTCTAAATATGGACAATTTTTTGTTTAGGGCGTCTTGAAATCTTTTAACAGCTTCCAAAGTGCTAATTTTTAAACTTTTTCAGCTGGACCAAATCACTACTTTCCTTTAAAATTCTGGACCCAATTTTTTTTACAGTGTTTGTTGTTAGTTAATGTCTGTCAATTTAGTTCTTCACAAAATGTTTTGTT
Source organism: Mytilus edulis (assembly GCA_019925275.1). Classification (NCBI taxonomy): domain Eukaryota; kingdom Metazoa; phylum Mollusca; class Bivalvia; order Mytilida; family Mytilidae; genus Mytilus; species Mytilus edulis. The sequence continues at coordinate 37,518,330 of CM034351.1, forward strand.
AAAAATCTTGTTGTTAGTTTTCTTGTTAAAATTATTGCATATGTTGAGGCCTTCTATAGGTTTTAATAAACATTATGGGTTACGCTCACCACTGATAGCTGTTATACAAAACATTGTTGCCTATATAACTACATTTGACTCTAGTGGAAAGTTGTCTCATTGGAAAAGACAACACCACTTCTTATAATCTTACAAGAGTGCACACGCTGAAATGTCTCGCCTTCTATACTAATCATTGATATTGTGTTGATAGTCCTAAGTATAAAACTAAGCTTTATTACAACTGTCACATAAACTTAACATTAACCAAGATAACTAAACAAAGACCAATGAACCTTGAAATGAGGTCAAGGTCAGATGAACCATGCCAGGTAGACATGTACAGCTAACAATGCTTCTATACAACATATATAGTTGACCCATTACCTGCGCGACTGACATAAAGATCATAAAATATTTCCATACACCAAATATAGTTGACCTATGGAATATAGTATTAGATAAAAAGACCAAAACTCAAAAACTTAACTTTGACCACTGAACCATGAAAATGAGGTCAAGGTCACATGACATCTGCCCGCTAGACATGTACACCTTACAATCATTCCATACAACAAATATAGTAGACCTATTGCATATAGTATGAGAAAAACAGACCAAAACACAAAAATTTAACTATAACCACTGAACCATGAAAATGAGGTCAAGGTCAGATGACACCTGCAAGTTGGACATGTACACCTTACAGTCCTTCCATACACCGAATATACTAGCCCTATTGCTTATAGTATCTGAGATATGGACTTGACCACCAAAACTTAACCTTGTTTACTAATCCATGAAATGAGGTCGAGGTCAAGTGAATACTGTCTGACAGACATGAGGACCTTGCAAAGTACCCACATATCAAATATAGTTATCCTATTATTTATAATAAGAGAGAATACAACATTACAAAAAATTTGATTTTTTTTTCAAGTGGTCACTGAACCATGAAAATTAGGTCAGGGACATTGGACCTGTGACTGACAGAAACTTTGTAACATGAAGCATCTATATACGAAGTATGAAGCATCCAGGTCTTCCACCTTCTAAAATATAAAGCTTTTAAGAAGTGAGCTAACGCCGCCGCCGCCACCACCGTAGCCGCCGGATCACTATCCCTATGTCAAGCTTTCTGCAACAAAAGTTGCAGGCTCGACAATAAGAACAATTGAAACTTAGTAGGTTTACAGTATTTTGGACAATCCAACAGTGAATACATGTTTTAAAGAAGACCCTTGATGACAGTCCAGAAATAGTCACTAGAATACAGTGGGAAATATAGGACACATGTGTGCTAAAGCTTCATCAATATTCAATTTGAGGTACAGATTGTGAATCATGTTTCATCAATATCCATCCGACACTGACATTTTAGGAAAATGTTCAATAAATCATACACAAATGAAAGAATAATTCAATGCAAATCTCTCTTCTGATTTCATATACAGAAATGGGATCATGATAATACATTATTTACTTTTATATTAAATTCAGGATTTTCAAAACAATATATAGATATCAATAGTTAAATATTCAACATCAAATTTCAAAATTTAAATATATTCCTCCTGTTTCTACCATGCTCCATTTAGTTACTCCATCAAATATTGATTCTGACTACATCAAAGCATATAAATAATTCATTTTAATTATGATGTCTTGTTTCAGTATCAACTTTACAATTGAGATATGTTACATACCCACTCATTAAACATAAACCTTAAATATATTATTCATATTAAAGTTATGATCAATTCTACTTTTCATGATTTTAAAATATGACTAGAGAAATAATCAATTTTATGATCTATTTAATTGGCACATAATGGTATATAAACAAATTATGAACATTTCGCTAAATGATAGGTCTCACTTAAGTTCCTTGTAAATGAAATCATGTTCATATGATTGCTTTTAAAAGCCAATCAAGTGAAACTATTTGCATTTAGATCCAATTTGAATTGTAAAGTATGCATAAAAATTAGTGTTCACTACACTTAATTTTGACTTTTTTGTTTGATATTCAGAACACTCTTGTTTTATCCATGAAGTGCATGCCATTTATATTTTTCTACCCTCTAATCCATGCTTTTTCTTTTATATGATTTTAGAACATGAGTTTAAAAAGCCTTTTTTGAAAATTATACTATCAATTTATGACAGCCTTAAGCCCTTTTGAAAAGCTTGTAATGTTGAAACAGATATTATTCTAATACAGATAAAAAATGAAAACCAACAAAATTACATTATCTATCAATAATTGTAAAAAAAAATATCACAAAAAGTTTTTCAAATGGTGGCAAACACTAAGTTTTTACAATCAAGATTGAATATTTCAACAAAAACATAGTGTAGATTCTTACTTGTTAATCAGTAACTAATTTTTGTAAGATTTCTGGGGAATGGATTAACAGCTTGCATGCAGAATATTTTAAAGCCACAATCAAAGTATACACGAAAATTCAACTCTTCCTAAATCCATGAAAAGCTAGTACAATGTACTCACAAAACAAACAAATTCACAATAAAACAACAGCAACAACTACAATAATATATATACATTGTACACAAACAACAAAAAGCAATACATTTCCATTATAATGTACTATAACACACTTACACAGAACTGGACCTTGTTATCAGGTTTGACCCACTGTAGTTCTTTCTCTTTAGTACAGGTGAGGGATCAGGACTTGGCTTAGGGAATTCTTTTCTCCTTAAACTCGGTGATGGTCCAGGGTCAGCTCTTGACCCAGAGGTCAATCTGTAACAAAACAGCACATAACCTTCATGTAATTTTTACAGGTAACAACCTCAACATGAATGGTTCTGTGATTAGAAAAACATGTATTGTGACATCCATTTTCACCGAACTAGTAGATACATTTTGATTTAGGCGCCAGCCTCAGGGGTGCTGGATTTTCTTGCTGAGTTATATACACATTGGTGGCTCAGGCTATTTTCTGTTCTTTGGTGCGATTGTTGTCTCTTTGACACATTACACTTTTCCATTCTTAATGTTATGACAGTTTTCTTTTATAACCATAAAAGATTTGTGGATAAGATGATGTGAAAAGCATTTAACTACAAAAATTTGCTGAAAATGTCAACATGTCTACAGGCTTAGTCTTAAAGAGTTACACATGTTTGTCCTCTAAATGCATTTGCTAATTTTAATGTGTTGTTGTCACATTGACTTATATACCACTTCTGCTTGCTGTTTAAATTTACCTATAACATACTGTCCTGTTATTCTTAATAAACAACCAATCATGAATTTAAGGTCAAACCATCATTCTAATATGAATGGGATTAAGTTAACATTTTTTTTTTTTTTTTCAAAATGAACTTTAATGTTGATAAGATATCTACTTCACATATAAAACACCAAATATTTCAAAAATGAAATTGAGACCAAACAGCTATGAATGCTTGTAACTGAAATGGTGTTCCTCCTTATAAGGAGGTAGCATTAACTTGAAAATAAACCTACCTTGGTAAATTAGATGTTGATGAATTCTTGGGTGGTGGTTTAACAGGGGGTGGCATCAACTGGTTGTCACTATGACCATTAACCTTTGTCAATGTTTTCTGTGGTTCCTCGTGCAGTGTCTGTAACTGTGGGACAGCTATGATACCTTCAGACGAACCAGGATACAGTAGTTCCTCTGGTGTGGCAGTCTTCCTTCTTATCTGAAAAATGAAAAATGTTGAATTTGAAACCATGAATGATGTTTACCCCAACAAGTCTTAATGCTACTTAAATCTATTGGAAATCATGCTACCTTGGTGTCTGATAGCAGTTTAATGCAGCATTAACTTAATGAACTAATTTTAGTTTCTTGTGTACAATTTGGAAATTAGTATGGCGTTCATTATCACTGGACTAGTATATATTTGTTTAGGGGCCAGCTGAAGGACGCCTCCGGGTGCGGGAATTTCTCGCTACATTGAAGACCTGTTGGTGACCCTCTGCTGTTGTTTTTTAGCTGGTCGGGTTGTTGTCTCTTTGACACATTCCCCATTTCCATTCTCAATTTTATCAGTAAAAACGAGGTAAATTTAAAAAAAATTTCAAAACTCAAAACTGACTATTCAATTTGTATTATTCTCACACTGAAACAGAGTTATTAAGGCATGCATTCCATTGAAATGATACTTATAAACTTCAAATATGCAATTCATGTTCCCTGAATTATGAATAGGGGTGAATTGACATATGCAGGTTTCACACAGTAGATCCATGTTTAAACTAATACACCTACCCACCCCCACCCACTGGATGTACATTCCCAAATCAATAACTGATTTTTACTTTGAAAATCGGGTTAATAATTAGTAAATATAATTATACAATACCCAACACAAATATGTTCATCCGGATAACATATCTTTATAGTAACATATATATAAAACAAATTCATAATAATAAATTTTAAGCAGAGATTAATCATGCAAATAAGAGTTGTTTGAAATTAGCCTCAAAACACAGCAAATTCATGATCTTTATTTACAAATTAATAAACCCTCTATAATTTACATTTAATATGAGTAAATGTTTGCTGAAAGAACATAATTGTATTAAACAACATTTACATAATAATATATATGAATCTGTGTGCAATCCAAAAATTAAACAGCAGTTTCTGTGACTTTTTTTCTCAAAAAAGATTTAAACTGAGAATGCAAATGGGCAAAGTGTCAGGATATCCAAAACCATGATGTTGTCTCTGTTTGTATATAAAAATAAGAAGATGCAGCATAATTGCCAAAATTTGGACTGCCAATGGAAAGAGGTCATGTTGGGTAGGGGAAAATTTAATATTGCAACAGTCCACTCACAGAGACCTGAAAGAGTTGCTGAAAGGATTCCAACTTGCAGAAGGTGTTGCACTCTCTCAACAAAAGTAAACCTACATTATAACTTGTCTATTACTAAAAAGGTCTAAAGTGTAAAGGGGAATTGTGTTCCAATAGACCTCTATAATTGTGAAATACTACCACAGATATTTTTTTAAAGTATTTGAAAAAAAAGTCTAGTCAAAGATTACTCTAGAAAAATGTTGTAATTCTACCATGTCTACTTCTAAATGAAATAATGTTAAAAACAGGTTTTCTAAATTTTAAATTCAAAATTTTAATGAAATATGTTAATTCTACATTATTATTAGTCTTGTAAAAAGTTTCTATCTAAAGAATTCTTAATCAACGAAAAATTATCCTCAATATTTTCAAAGCTTATGGAGTTAAAATCTCTCTTTATTAGTGTTGAATTATAGCAAACTTCATTTATATAAAGCTATTTGAATGCATTAATCCAATTACTAAAAAATACTACCTTATTTTCTTAAACAAATTGCAGTACATGTGTGTATTTCTTTAAAAATAATTGTGTTAAAAGCAATATCTAAATATGTCCATGTTCACAAAAAATGTATTCTTTTATTTTTGAAACTCATGCCATGACTGTGCCTGATCGAAAATGAAATTACCAATATCACATTTCCCAGTACAAGTAACCAATGTCGTGAAGAACAATCCCCACAAAATGACACACTGTATATGTGTTTTGCTACTGTACACTTTTTAGTGTTTGGTATATTTTGTACATGTGCAAGATATTTTGTAATACACAATAAGGTTAATATTATACAGAGTATGTGTAGTTAGTGTTACTCACCGGCCTACGTAATAAGTCCTAAAGATTAAAAACAGTTCTCTACTATATATATTTGTATGTTATTTTTAATTTGTGTGCCCAAAAACCTCTATGAAAATGATAAAAATTGTTGAAGTAAAATATTGAATAAATAACATATCTTTTCCAACTGAAAACTCTAAGGAATCAGAAATAAAATTGAGTTGTGGAAACTGAAAACTGTAATGTGTTTTTTTATACATTTATATACATGTGCTTCAGCAAGATTTGCATTTTTTTTAAAAGTTATTGAATATCAAGGATTTTTCATGAAAAAGTGTGTGTTTTTTTTTAAATTAAAATTTTAATATGAAACAAACTTTTTTGCATGTCTTTTAAAATTATGAAAAAAACTTCTAATGTCATGGGGAATCTGTCTTATAGTGTTCCAAATAAGTAGCAAGCTATCTCTGCCAGCATGTAAAAGTATAACTGTTGTTTTCTAATCATTTAATCTATATATTCTAATCATTAAACTGTGTCTCAAATTTTTCTTCAACTCTCTAAACCTACTTAACAATGTTACTGTGCTGTATGAGTAGCCTCAACCATATAATTATAAAAATAGAAAATTATGATTAGGTAAACATCAAATACAACACAGAGACAAATAAAACAAAGAAGGACATGTATGAGTTTTAAAGTCCAAAATGTTGAAATAAATAAACTATGCATGACACCAGTGTGATAAATTAACCTGGTTCCTCGGTCATAAAACTTTACTCAGAACTTGGAGTACAAAATAAGTGCTAGAAACACCAAATCCAGTATTTTGATTGGTTGATTTTCGAGTCTGAGTACGAAAATCGTGCTCGAAAGTTTTATGACCGCAAGTACAGGTATTGTACATCACAGTTTTTTTCAGAAGCAAAAAAAAAAACATATTCATTTTCACATCAAAGTTGTAAACTAACATGCTTTATGTGGCTGAAACAATAGGCCTCATATTTGCCTCTGAGACTGAATTTTTATTATGAAAGTCAGAAAGGATGTAAGCCAATGCCATAAAATTTTACCAATTAAATTTTGATGTGATCAAGTAGAACATTGAAATGGCAACAGGGGCCAGGGGATAGGGGGAGATATCATAAACAGAAATTGAATACTGTGGATTCATTATTATTTTTAAGATATATATTTTTTCGGATTTAGGCAGTATATAATAGAACTAAAAGAATTTTAAATTTCAATAAAGCAAAATATTCTTAAAACATGTACAAAGACTTTAAAAAAAAAAAAGATGAAATCAAATATCAACTAATATACCATTTTCCTCCATACAAAAAAAAAATAGCACAGGCAAAAATAAATGAATCCACAGTATATTTTATATACGGTACATGTATCTAAAAATCATATAAAATTTAGAGAAATCAACAAGATACAGCTGACAGGATATAAACCACAACACAAGTTATAATATACCTGAAAATTCAAATAAAATATTACAACACTGGCAGAATACCTGAGTGGGAAAGCCATCATAACAATATGGTGGCTGGTGGCACAGGGAAAAGATGGCTCTTTCTAGACGTCTTTCTACCTTGTGAGTGGCACATCTAAATAATGTGTAATGAACTTTAAAACACTATGTGTCAGATCAATACTTTATTGAAACAAATACTCATGTTAATGCTTTTAGGTTTTTTAGGTGTTTTTTTTGCCTACAAATAGTTCTGTACTCATTTTGCTTTTTGAGGACCAAATGGATTTTAGTGTGCAAGTTATACAAAAAAGTATCTGGTTGTAAGGCTGATATTGATATACTTAAATTACAAATAAATTATGAAAATTACGAGAACTAATTAACTTTGGATGCTCATAATTGTAAAAGTCTTTCAATTCAAATCATTGCAAAATTTGCATCAAATATTATGTCAGCTAATATTATTCTACTGTCAAAAACTTATCTTCATGAGCTTTGCTAAAAAAACAGCAATTTTGTATAGGTCAATGTTCGACTTCATAAAAAAACGACATGTGATATGGTCCCAGATAAAAGAAAGGTATATCAAATTTTGAGAGAGTCTAAATTGTACATTTTCAAACATTTGATCTCAAAAAAGTTTGCCAAAAATTAACACTAACATGAGTATTTGATAGTCCTAGCATCTCCATATTTATTTTTTAATGCAAATTGACTACAAAGATACAAATGAACATGCTACAATCAAAAATACACAATACACAAACAATATGTATTTTTCATTTATTCCAACATATCATATACCTTGGAATCCATTTCTAATATGCAAATGATTATGCAAATGTTTATGGAAATGAAAATAATGTTACCTTTGACAAGTTTTTAGACTGATCACCTCCTGTTGGTTGCCCTGGTAACTCAGCAGTCGACACCTTACTCTCAAACATGCTGTTGTAGCCAAGGGAAATAATCCAAACAGAAAATAAAATAAAAAGCCAAAATTAAACCATGCAGAATGTAAAACTAAAACTAAAAATTTAAGCTAAAAATAAAGAAACTAACAATTTGTAGCAGCTTCAGTAATACTAGTTAAATGTTATTAAACAAAAAATGCATGATTGTCACAGAAGTATTCACAACTGGACATTAAACAGCAATCTAAGCATGTTTAAATTATATGGCTAAGTATTTTGATATTCATCCTATCATATTTTAGCAATAAACTACCATAACATTCTAGAATTTTCAGTATATGTCTTTACTAAACCTACTCATTTAACTAAACATAACTTAGTGTTAAATTCAGCAGTGTACATACTATATATTGTCTAAGAAAAACAAAACACCATGAAATGTCCAGTGAATTTTATAAAATTTTATAAAATAAAAATTGAATTGAAAATTAACCAGAAAATTGTTTCTGTTTTCCTGAAGGTCAATAAATTTGAAGATGTTTATACATACGCCATTTCTAACTAGTATTTACTGAAGCTGCTATTTTCTGAAGATCAGCAAAAGTTTTAAAATGAGTTTCAAGTATATCAAATACAAAAGTACCAGGTAACAGTGAAAAACATATCCCTTGGTTGGTACTAATAATAAATATTGATGGAATGGTCCTTCCCTCATGCAAACTTTTCCCACCAGATAAAATAACTAACAGAAATAATGGTTTAACTTTTGGAAAGGAATGACTGGAAAATTACCTTTGATGGAGATATCGGGTGTAGTTCTAAAAGTCTGTAAAAAGTCATAATTTTTAAAATGTGGAGAGTCAACCTTTTTTTTTTAAGTAAATCACTGCAAAAGTCATAATTTTTGTATGTCTGACTTTAGCACTAACCCAAATTTTTGGGTCAATATTACAGGATACCAGTTGCAATGTTGAGGAACCAAATCTGGTACCAGTACTACACAATGATACAAGGAGTAGGACTGGTTTAATTGCCGATTTTCTACCAGGAATGAACGCTAATAAAGATTTCATTCAACTCAAGAGTAACAAGAATGTGTCCCCAGTACACGGATGCCCCACTCGCACTATATTTTCTATGTTCAGTGGACCTTGAAATTGGGGTCAGAACTCTAATTTGACATTAAAATTAGAAAGATCATATCATAAGGAACATATATACTAAGTTTCAGGTTGATTGGACTTCAACTTCATCAAAAACTACCTCGACCAAAAACTTTAACCTGAAACTGGACAGACAAACGAACGAACGAACGGACGGACACACAGACCAGAAAACATAATGCCCCTCTACTATCGTAGGTGGGGCATAAAAAGAATCAATTTATGTTCTCACTCTGTTTGGGTATCTTATGCTCTTAACTTTTAACACAATGAGGCTCTTTTATGAAATAAACTACCAAAATAGAAACAGGCAGATACTGTCCCTATTTCAGCACAGTGGTTAATAT